>JBBPBX010023516.1:27091-40469 GCA_038048925.1 Garcialebias charrua | reverse complement strand
GTGTCAGCCACCACCACAGCAAATTTAGCTCAACATATGTAAAAATCGACAGCTTTATAATCGTTGTTGCGTTTGCCACAGTTGATCAGCTGTGGCAGTCACCTTGAATTGGATTGAATCTAAATGTTAATCAGTTTTAGATGATCATCCAGAGATTACTATTGAAGCGTTTCATTTAATTCTATCTGGTGGTTCATGAAATATTTTGCCAAAAGCAACAATAAATACAAATTTGTTTCATAATGCTCAGAGATTGCGTTGTGTCTAAGTCTCAGCTACCGTCGTAACAAAGCTTATTTCAAAAACCATAAAACTGGCTGACTTATATCCATGTTTGTGTTTGCTAAGTTCAATTAGCTGTGGTGGCCCTCTTGAATTGGTGTGACTCCTAAAGCTAACCAGTTGAAGATGTGCATGCAGCGATTACCTTCTGAGAGTTTCATTAAAATTTCTGCAGCGGTTCTTGAGATATTTTGCAAACACTACAGAAGAACATAGATGCAAGCAACAGCATTCGAGTCTCTTCACTGGTGAGCAGTGATGGGATTTGTAGGTGGAGGGAAAGAGCTGCATTGTTCCAGCCAGATGATGCATCATGGAGCCAACAAGATGGACTTTGTGCCTCTGCTGCTAATGGCCAAGTCTGCCCACAGACTTTCTCCTCCACCGTCCTGTTCCTCCCGCACGTCATCTGCTGCATCCCTCCACTACGTTCTACTTTGCAAATCACACGCAACACTCATCAAAACAAATGTCCTTTTTATCATTTGAAAACGGTGAGAACTGTGATAAGCAAGTTGATGTCATCTTATCTTCTCCTTGTGTTTTCGAAGCGTCCTGGACCACTCCATTATGAGTTTTCCAGAGTCGACTTCCAGGAGTCGGCGTCTCAGCTGACCCCTGTTTTATTCCCACATCTAATTCTGGAAGGACTGCTCTGTGCTTTCTTTTGTCTGCCTACAAATCACTCTCATAGATCAGCAGCTAACGAGGCGATGCGCTCAGCTGCACTTCAGCTTCACGGTCAACTCAAACAGGCCCAAGCAAAACAAAAAAATACCGTATTTTCTGGACTATAAGTCGCACCTTTTTGCCTAATTTGCATGTGAAGTAAACATGAGGGAGACCACCATATTGTGTCTTTACACACATACGGTGCCACCCAGATGTAAAGGATTTTAGCAGGGGTCAGTATTAATACTGGCCTCTTTACCTTAATTAATTTACTTATTCAGATTGAATAGTAATTTCACGGATTCTTTCTTTTTCAGTTTACCCAATATTTCTGTGATCTTTATGATGGATAAATAAATAAAGCCATAGAGTGACAATGGACACGTTAACTTAGTTGGTATGCCAAAGACACTACCATTTATTTAGAATAAATCAACTAAATTAACACCATTACACTTGATTGACAGGATTTCACTTTCTTGCAATTTAACACGTCAGCACATTTAAATTGTAACACAACAGACATAAATATAGGATGTTAAACATATTTAGTCTGAGGGCTCTTTAGCTTAAATATAGTTTCCAGATAGATTGAGAGGGATAAGGAAATAGGAGGAGAGATGGTTTAAAGGAAATTGTCTTGAGCATGTTACCAGAAATGACACTTTCCATCCGATTTCTGCTGAAATCCAGGTACGTTTGTAAACAGCTCTTTACCTTCGACGACGAGTCTGATAAAGAGATGACACCAGCCTTTCAGATGCACAGAGTCCTTCAGGCCCAGCACGTCCGAGCCGGTCCTCGTTTACGTTTTCAACGTCTCCTGGGATCCGCATCAACCATCAGAAAATATGTCAGCTACTGGCCTCTGACTTCAAGATAACTATTCCAGGAAGGAATAACAAAGTTTTGAGCTTACGCTCGTTCGAAGTGGACTCATAACAAACATGTTATTAGTCCTTAACTGGATGACGTGCCCTTAGCGTGTGGCTAAACGTCCATCAAGCTCTTTGGGAAAAGTTCACATCTCTTTGAAGTTCCCAGCAGACTCATCAGTTCCAGCAACAGCTTAGAATTTTAAGGAAGGATCTGAGATGAGAGAAACTTGTCTCTTTTCCATTGGTTCAAAAGAAAAACAGTCAAGCAGTTCACTTGTTATCACGATTCAAGGTGAAATCAGAGCAGAGAGAAATTGTTTAGGAAAGACAGAGCGTGCTGGAGCCATTCTCATAAAAACAACAGATTAACTGTCTTCTGCCTTTCTAAACAAAACGGCCGGGCCTCTGTGACCCGAGACTTCAACTTTAACACAGCAGGAGTGACACAGTAATACTCCATATTAAAAGAATAACAGCATATAACATATATCATGAAAATGACAAAAGTTATTCTTTTGATCACATCAGCCTAAAATCAAAGATAGAAATAGTCTCTTTTGGTGACTATGTTCTCAGATTACAACTAATGGAATAATTTGTAGTAAATGTCTTGCTTTACTGAGAGGTCAGTAAAGGTCATCTCTGGAACAGTTCAAAAATACACAGGTGTATCAAAGTGGACACGGTCATGCCCACTACATCTCCCCCCTTTTGGAAGTCATCGCCAGTCCTTGGGGATGAGGTCCAACACGAAAGGAAACCTTGAACTGTCTCTGATCTTGAAGTAATCCAGCAAGTGGAAAAGAAAAATCAAAAATTATAATCCCATAAAGTTTTTGGAAATTCCATACTGTTCGTAGGTAATCCCATTGCGGTAAGCTTTTAATCCCTTGGAAAACTGAGTCTGTTAACTCTTGGAAAACAAAGTCTGTGATCCTTTGGAAAACAAAGTCTTATAATCCACAGCGGTAATTCCACAGCAGTAATTCCACAACGGTTAGTTTTGTTGATTGATCAGCAACAATTGTTTTCATAATCAGCATGTAGAGGGGATCCCTCGATTGACGCAGAGGAGGCGACCCTTGGATGAAGGTTGAAGACCAAGCGTTGGAGCTGCAGGTCCCCACATCGAAGGTTGTTGGCTGGTTGGTTTCCAGTCAGTGCCACTCTGGTTCTATGTGTCATGCAATTATGTGGTTTTTAGGTGGGCTTATGATTGGGATTTTACATTAGCCTTACCTATATGCACCTGGTATGTAAGCTATCATGGTTTAGATCAGCTACAATTACCAATTAAGGGGTGGATCAATTCTGTAAAATTAGATATAGGGATCTATACCTATAAAATTTTGGAGGGCTTCTGTAACGAAGGCCTCTAATTCCAAACTATTCCTCCATTCATTACTTAGTTTAGGTTAAACTAAAATAAAAATGAAATATAGTTTGATCTAAATGTCTGTTGTCTTTTAGACGAACGACGTAGGATTTGGTATTCCTAATAAATTTTGAAGTCTATGGCGAGACTCATCAAAATGAATAGATAATCTAGAATAGAAACGATCGAATCGGTTCAATTTAGAAATTGTGAGACCAGTGTAGTTTATGGTACCTTGAGTAGCTTTAAACTACATTGACTCTTCGACGATTGAGATTTAACAAAACGAACTGCATGTTGGCATAGTTAAATCCATATCATTCATTAACCAATGTTAATACAAAACCTTTTTGGCTGGGAGTGTTCAGAACCAAAACAATATCTCAACTAATGACAACAGTAATGACTAAACAACAAGGAAACAACGTTTCACTGCTTCGACACACTCTTGTCGTCAGATTCCAAAGTGCAACACACAAGAAAAACAGGTCTCAACTTTATGACCGAGGTCAAATTAAATCTCGTGGATTTAAACGGTTGTTAAGGTTAGTTTTTTGTTGTGGGTTTTAGGCTTAGCGTTTCTAAGTTCAAATTGGACAATGCGACTTATAGGGTGGGAAATATGGTAGTTTAAACCTGATTAGTTTATTTACTAACTTGTGTTTGGACGACCTTATTATCCCATGAAGTCGGTGAGTTTGTGAGATCTTTGTCTTTTGTGGAGTCATTGAACGCCTTGTAAGGTTTGATCTGATTTCGATGTACCCATTTAGCAATTGGCTCTTTGCGGCCTTTGCTGATTTTGATTTCGTAGACGACTGAGGACACTTTGTCTGTTATCAGATGAGGTCCAGTCCACCTGGGCATTAGTTTGCGGGCGAGAGTTCCGGTCTCGGACCCTCCTTTCCCGGTTGCTGGGGCGAACGTATAGTACCAGACTCTGTCTCCCACTTGGAGTTCATTGTGAGAGGCCTTTTGGTCATAGTACGCCTTACGTCCTTCAGCGGATCTTTCCAGGTTTTTCTGGGCGAAAGCAAAAGTGTTTCTGAGGTGTACATTCAAATCTTTGTCTTGGACATGGGCATGACCTAACATCACCCCCCTGTGGTTATGGGGGACCACGAACACAGGTGAGGACGTCCGTCCCCGTACGGGCCACCAGATGAAGTAAACATGAGGGAGACCACCATATTGTGTCTTTACACACATACGGTGCCACCCAGATGTAAAGGATTTTAGCAGGGGTCAGTATTAATACTGGCCTCTTTACCTTAATTAATTTACTTATTCAGATTGAATAGTAATTTCACGGATTCTTTCTTTTTCAGTTTACCCAATATTTCTGTGATCTTTATGATGGATAAATAAATAAAGCCATAGAGTGACAATGGACACGTTAACTTAGTTGGTATGCCAAAGACACTACCATTTATTTAGAATAAATCAACTAAATTAACACCATTACACTTGATTGACAGGATTTCACTTTCTTGCAATTTAACACGTCAGCACATTTAAATTGTAACACAACAGACATAAATATAGGATGTTAAACATATTTAGTCTGAGGGCTCTTTAGCTTAAATATAGTTTCCAGATAGATTGAGAGGGATAAGGAAATAGGAGGAGAGATGGTTTAAAGGAAATTGTCTTGAGCATGTTACCAGAAATGACACTTTCCATCCGATTTCTGCTGAAATCCAGGTACGTTTGTAAACAGCTCTTTACCTTCGACGACGAGTCTGATAAAGAGATGACACCAGCCTTTCAGATGCACAGAGTCCTTCAGGCCCAGCACGTCCGAGCCGGTCCTCGTTTACGTTTTCAACGTCTCCTGGGATCCGCATCAACCATCAGAAAATATGTCAGCTACTGGCCTCTGACTTCAAGATAACTATTCCAGGAAGGAATAACAAAGTTTTGAGCTTACGCTCGTTCGAAGTGGACTCATAACAAACATGTTATTAGTCCTTAACTGGATGACGTGCCCTTAGCGTGTGGCTAAACGTCCATCAAGCTCTTTGGGAAAAGTTCACATCTCTTTGAAGTTCCCAGCAGACTCATCAGTTCCAGCAACAGCTTAAAACTTTAAGGAAGGATCTGAGATGAGAGAAACTTGTCTCTTTTCCATTGGTTCAAAAGAAAAACAGTCAAGCAGTTCACTTGTTATCACGATTCAAGGTGAAATCAGAGCAGAGAGAAATTGTTTAGGAAAGACAGAGCGTGCTGGAGCCATTCTCATAAAAACAACAGATTAACTGTCTTCTGCCTTTCTAAACAAAACGGCCGGGCCTCTGTGACCCGAGACTTCAACTTTAACACAGCAGGAGTGACACAGTAATACTCCATATTAAAAGAATAACAGCATATAACATATATCATGAAAATGACAAAAGTTATTCTTTTGATCACATCAGCCTAAAATCAAAGATAGAAATAGTCTCTTTTGGTGACTATGTTCTCAGATTACAACTAATGGAATAATTTGTAGTAAATGTCTTGCTTTACTGAGAGGTCAGTAAAGGTCATCTCTGGAACAGTTCAAAAATACACAGGTGTATCAAAGTGGACACGGTCATGCCCACTACACATGCCCTGCGACTTATAGAGAGGTGATACTTGTTTATGGATTTTCCCCCATATTTTTAGACCAATTTTTGGCTCAGATATGACCGTTTTTCCATTTTGGCAAAAATGGTGCAGTACCACTTTCAGCTGCTAGGGGTGCAGTACCACCTTTGTCCGCTAGGGTACACCAACCGTTCCCACCTCATGTGTCTGACGAGAGCCTCCTCTGGTCGGATTCACTCTGTCGCAGCCCGGCCTCCTGCTCTGGAGGTATGAACTAGCTACTTCGCTGTTGGCTCAGTGCTTGTTAGCAAAATAGGTCAAGAACCACAGGACAGATTTTGATCAAACTTACAGAACGTAATCACTAGATGGATATTTACAACTGATTAACTTTATGAGATGTTTGAGATAAAATTTGATGTTTTATAGACGTAAATGTGTTGCGGTTAGCTTAGTTGATTTTTCCTTGTACGTTTGAGCAAATAGCTCATAAACCACACAGCAGATTTTTTTTTAAACTTACAGAAAGTAATCACTAGAAGTACATTTACAAACTGTTAGCTGTTGGAGTTATTTGAGATAAAATTTGATGTTTTATAGACGTAAATGTGTCGCGGTTAGCTTCGTTGTTATTCCTTCCCTGGACACGTCTCAGTCCATCACAGAGACACATAGAGACAAATGAGACAAACACTCTCTCACTCACACCTAGAGACAGTTTAGAGTTAACAATCAGTCCAACATGCATGTTTTTGGTCTGTGGGAGAAAGCCCACACATGCACGGAGAGAACATGCAAACTCCACCCAGAAGGCACCTGACTTGAATTTGAACCGGTGACCTTCTCGCTGAGAGGCAACTGCTCTACCAACTGGTCCACCATTCAAAAGCCATAGTATATGAACTTTTTGGTCACCGTTAACCTGAACCTAAAATTAGAAGCAACCCAATTCAAAATGGCTGCCACAGATAATCAAAAATAGCTGGAACACAAACTGCTTCACCTCTGTCAAATTGACAGATATTGATCTAAAGTTTAGTGTGGTAGTAGCTGAGACTGATCTGCAACACATTTTCTGAGCCCTAATAGATTGTGCAAGAGATTTGATTAAAATTACCATTTTCTATTTTTGATATAGACCCCATTCGTCTGTTAGCAAAATATCTCATGTGGACCACTGGACAGAATTTAACAAATCTGTCAGGAAATAATCCATCAATGTGTCTCTACAATCGATTAACCTTTGGAACCCACTCTATTTCAGATTGCCACCACAGCAATGAGCCAACACAAACCTGACAATAACTCCCACTGTGCATCTTTTTTCATTCAACCTTTATTTAAACAGATAAGTCACATTGAGCCTCGAAGACTCATTTACAAGTGAGATCTGTTGGACAGACAATAAAAGTGGTGAAAAATGACACATAGGGTTTGGAGACAAAAAAAAATCCTAACACATTTTTGACCTCTGCTTGAAGGTCAAAAATGTGGTAATGAAAAAAAGTCTTGCACACAAGCACATAATGACGCCGACATTACGCAGAGGGCAGGGGGGACTCAAAGGCGGTTGAGCAGCCAGCTCATAGATCTGTGCACACTCATGGGGGCTGCCAAGGTCGGCCAGAGGCGAGAGTCCTGAAATGATGACAGAATGTTTATTCAGCTGTGCTCCTCTGAAAAGTCCGTGGAATTCCTCAGTAGCAGGTTTGGGAGGGGGATGAGAGCATCTGGTTTACAAAACTTCTCAGGCGTGTTGAGATAAGATGGCCTGTCAAGGCCAGTTGGGGAGCCGAATGTCAGATAAACATGATTGTTTTGGGGACAGGCAGAACTTTAATGACATCTACCTTCAGTCTGTGTCGGCCCACTCACTTCCAAAAATGTCCAAATATTACAAGCTGTTCTTGAACCCTAAGGACTACAAACAATTGGATGGTGTCTTTGTAAAGATAAGACTTTGAATTTTTAGTTTCAGCAGTCATATTTGTTGTATCTGTTATTATTTTTTATTCATTGAAGTGAGAGTACACAGAAATAAAGTATTTTTCTAGCCTCGCCTGAAAATATTTGTATGTGTCAAGCACATGCACACTGATACAACAAGATAGTGATTTGAATTTCATATGACCTCAAAGACAGAAGTCTTTACTAATACAGTTTCAAATTTGAAGTCAATAGCATAAAAATTGAGGATTCTGTGCCTGTTTTTGTATGTGCATGTCTAGGCGGAAATCTGTGAATCTTGTACATTACAGTACATGTGCCATACTGTGTAACACCTGTATTATGCAAACTTGAAATGTCTGAATATTTTTCTATACTTCAACATACTTCAGGATGGCTGTCTATTCAAAGCTTACATCTGTTCCATTCATATATTTACTCTCCAGCTGATAGAAATACAGTAACATGACAGCAGGCCGCTCGTAGCTCGGGGACTACCTGTATATTGTAACTCACTAGAGGAGATATTTCACCTCCAGAGGTTCTGCAGCAGTTCTGCAGCAGTTCCACAGCCTAAGATAAGACTTTGATAACACACACAGAGGTGTAATTATCTCCACAGGGGATTACTGCAGACTCCTGACCCCCCCAGCAGCCCTGCTGTGACCACACAAAGCTGCGCACACAAAGGAGACAAGAGCAGCTTTGTGGCAGATCAGTCACTTTTTCCTTGTAAATCAAGCTCTAAAAGCTGTTATTTCATGTTCCCATATAATTTACCCATGGCTAAAGAGCGATCAAAGTTAGAAAAAAGACGCCTAAACGTCAACAAACACGCACTTACTGTGTGACGCACGAAGGGCGCAGCTGCAGGTCATGGCTCCTAAGTGTTTCTGAGCCCTTTGAAGTAACTCAAACCATGTCATGTGACATGTCTATCGAAAGGCAATTTCATTGGCTACAACATAGTGATGTCAAAATTAGCTCTCATTTGATTGGCTAAAACCCACGTGGGGTACAACAGGGGGAGGGTTGAAGCTAGCTTGTTGGGTCTCTGACATTTGATTGGCTCTAGAAACTGAAAAGTTTCACCCAGTTGGTCAAAATTGGTGTCAATCAAAAGCAGACAGCCTATGGAAGACTTTTAATGCGTCAGAACTTTCAAAGCTGCCATATTTGGGAAACCACGATCTCTTTTTGATCTAACACCTGCAGCTTCGGGTGAAACGGTACCGCGGGCGGGCCCGCGCCTCTTAAGATAAGCGCTAAAAAAAATAATGGTCGAAAACAGCCTATATTGCACAACCTGGCTTGAATTATAACAGTAACAGTGATAAAGAACAATAAAAATATCACAAATATATTAATAAGAACTGCACAAACATGAACAAAATAAAACGCGCATATATCAAGATGGCTTTTGTTTGCGCCGGCCGGAGCGGCCGTCAGCTGCGCAGCCTCTTCAGCTGTGAACCTGCCAAATAAATCTGGATTTAGTTGCTTAAATACAAAATTATAAATATATTTAAAAATCGCGCGCTGAAAACTCTCTCGCTGCTGCTGCTGCTCGCTGGGATGCAGAGCACAGATCTCGCCAACTTGGCCAGTTTTGGGTACACACTCGAGTTTAATTTCCAGAATCCAAGCAAGTCTCTTTCATCGGCCACAGCATGCTTTAGAGTGGTGTACAGCGTGACCTCATCTTCTTCACTGTCTGATTCATCCACTGCGTTCTCCCACTCAGCAAAAGAACTTGATGTTGTTCTTCTTTGTTTTGATGGAGGAGGTGTGAGCGCGCTGCTCGCGGTGACTTTTGATGTTGAAGCTTCAGGAAGTTCAGGTGCGGCAACTTGTTCCGCCGCAGATGAGAGCAGTGTGCGGACGTGAGCGTGCACCTGACGCACGTCAGCTGGTGACATCATTTTGAGCTTGTTAAAGTTAGGCCACAGAAATAATGCAACTCTGTGCAAGTCGTGGATAATAATTTTGCGCTCCAGCACTTCTGCATGTCTGCGGCGCAGAAACGCCTGCTGCGGAGAGTCTGTGTGTGAGGACTGGCGCTGCGGTTTTCACCATCTAAATTCACTCTATTAATTATTTCCTCATCAGTAAACTTACTGCCTGCCTTATATTCTTTACAAGCAGATTAAAACAATTTTATATTGTGTGCATTTTTATTTAGTTTTGTTTGTGCTGTATGATTAAAAAAAACCACATCAAAGCCCGAGCCCGACCCGGCCCGCCAATCAAACCCAAAAATATGGCCCTACCCTACCCGAAGTCGGGTAGGGCTCGGGTAGGGTAGGGCTCGGGCGAAGAAACGACACCTCTACTACCCTCATCTATGGTCATGAGCTTTGGGTTGTGACCGAAAGAACGAGATCATGGATAGAAGCGGCTGAAACGAGTTTTCTCCACAGGATGTCTGGGCTCTCCCTTAGAGTTGGGGTGAGAAGCTCGCGGTCATCTGGGAGGGACTAAGAATAGAGCTGCTGCATCTCCACATCGAGAGGAGCCAGTTGAGGTGGCTCGGGCATCTGGTTAGAATGCCTCCTGGACGCCTCCCTGGTGAGGTGTTCTGGACATGTCCCACCGAGAGGAGACCCAGAGGAAGACCCAGGAAACGCTGGAGGGTCCATGTTTCTCGGCTGGCCTGGGAATGCCTTGGGATTCCCCAGGAGGAATTGGCCCAAGTGGCTGGGGAGAGGGAAGTCTGGGCCTCCCTACTTAGTCTGCTAACCCCGTTATCCAATCCCAGATAAGCGGAAGAGAATGTAAGGATGGATGTATAGTTAAGCTTGGAGTGTCTTGTACCTTTTATTGAATCACATTCAAGCCTGACCTAACTTATCTTATTTTCTTCTTGGTATGGTTTATGTAACGAGGAACAGGGCAGGATGGGTAGTCTAAAGGTGACTTGCCTCTGAACCAACAAGATATGTAGTCACAGGGTGGAGAAAGTTGGTACGTGTAAGGGTAAACCAATACTGTAGCTTAAGGGTGTGATTTATTGATGGCAGATGGGCTGTGTGAACATATATCCACAGAATTGGAGATATGTGAGACATATTTATTGCCTTGTGCTTTCCACCAATTGTGCTAATTTGTACCACATGCATGGTTTTACAATGCCAGTTTCATTTGTGTTAGCTCACACCCTTGTTAAACTTGCAAAAGGCCAGTGACAGTTTGTCCTTAGTGCTTAAATTAAAGTTACACAAAAAACTACACTCAGTACTTACTTGTTCACTTTTTTATTTCTGCAGTACTTGCTGTTAATAAATCACTTCTACTTGTATGTGGTGGACCACAGAGTTCCTTGTTTATGGTAAATGGACTGTACTTGCATAGCGCCTTTCTATCTTATCAAGATACTCAAAACACTATACTGTACACTGCAATCTGTCCCCTCATTTACCCATTCATACAGCACTATGCTAGATCTATACAATAATCAGTACTTTATCACATATGTATACCAATGGGACACACATTAGAGGCAAAAAGGGGTTCAGTGTCTTGCCCAGGGACACTTCAGTAAATGACTGCTGGTGGAGTCAAACCCCCCAACTTTTACAATGGAGGACAACTGCTCTAACCACTCAGCCACAACCGCCCCTAGGGATTGGGTATCTTGCTCAGAGACACATGACATGTTGGAATGGCTGGGAGTCAAATTGCGACATTTTGGTCCCAGGCCGGCTGCCCTACCTCTACCCCTTATCAGCCCCTTGGTTAGGGGTATGCACACAGTCTAGATTGTTTAGGTTACTTGGTTATGGTTAGGAAAATAGTGCTCCATGCCAACTGTGCTAATTTGTACCACACACTATGCCAGAATCATTTATGTAAGCTTACACAATTGTGGAACATGGCCAGCTCAACTGTGAAAGGACAGTAGCAGCTTAAAAAGGGGTTTGCTTTTAGGCCAAGTTAATTTCTTCTGTGACTGATTAAATGAGAGCAATGCAACAAACCTTAATTTGGGCATGAATTAATTAAGTTTACTCATCTTTAACTTAATTTAAATTTGAACAAAAGCCTTAAAATAAGTACTATACTGTAACTGGCATTTCAAGGAGCTATTGTGAAACAAATCCTCTGAACGCTTAGCATTTTGAGATTTGTTCTATTGCAAGGTAAATATCACAACTAATGTTTCTATTGCCTTATACGTAGTTAAGCTCTAGGCTTTTTACGTCTGTCTTCTTTCTACATTCCACCTTAATCCATGTTTTCCATTCATTGAACTCCATCAGTTTTGTTCTAAAAAGCAACAGAACTTTTTGAAGAGACTGTCTCATACGATTTGTCTACACTTTTTAGATATGTAGTCTATTACAGAGAGTCCTCGACTTACGAACGTGTTCCGTTTCTATGCAATGTTCGTAACCCGAATTTGCCGTAAGTTGAAAATCATTACATGTGGCGTTCGTAAAACCAGATTTTTGTCACTGCTCGCGCCGTTACCTTAAATACCTTTACGAATCTGTATCGCTCCACCTTTGTCCTTCAGGAGGTACAGTACGGCTGTATCCATCCGCTGCTGTAATTTCACATTCTCACTGCACCCGCCCCCCCTCCACCCGAGAGCACGCAGCTACGCGGTAAATTTCCATTGTCATGCGCCAAGGTAACCCCCACCACCAACCGCCATCATCCCCCGCCACCTCATGTAAATTTCCGCCGTGATGACGATTTCAGGTGCCGTAATGACGCATCTACACCGTAACTCGATTCTACGCTTTTCAACGGAGCGCATTCGTAACTCCGGATTGCCGTAAATCGAGGGTGCCGTAAGTTGGGGACCACCTGTATTTACATTGAATTAAACGTTGCATTTATGAAGAAAGTTGCCACAACGGTCCCTCTAGCGTGTCCTAGGTCACAACGGGTTTGGACGCAGGGTGACCTTTGCCACAACGTTGCCACAAAGTTGCCACAACGGTTACATTTGTACAAAATGTCAGCAAATGTTTACCAACCAAAATCTGGCTTCATGCTACTCATTTTGATATGTTGGACTTCAATCTAGGGTGTGTTTTATAATCTATATTTTTACACTTTGCTGTGTTGCATTGGAAACATTCAAAACTTCCCAGTCTCCAGTCTTCCGTCAACAGAAAATTAAAACACCACAGCTTTTAGGTAAGTAAGGTGCTGAGATTCTTGGCAGGTAGAATGTCTAAATGCAACTTTGGATCTATTCTGTCTCGATTCTGTCACACAACGAGCAGATGGAGCTTTCTTGGCTGTAGTGAATGAAACAAAAAATAATTAAAAGCACTTTTAATGTGTTCCAAAGTGGGGGCTAAGTGGGAAATATGACAAGCAATCACGCCAAACAACATGATAAAATGCAGTTGTTTTGAGGTAGGTTCAAGGCATAAAACCAAATACCGCCCTTGCAAGAGCAAATGAGTTGAGAGGACAGCTGTAGTTTTTCCCATACCATCATACAAACATAAAAGTCAAAGTCAAAGTCAATTTTATTGTCAAAACTGCAATATGTACAGGACATACACAGGATTGAATTTGCATTTCTCTCAGTCCCTCGGTGCAACAGTAAACATTTAAACACTAAAACACTAAAACATTTAATAGACATAAGCATAAAATGAAATAACAAAAGTGTAATACTGTCCTGAGTTTT
>JBBPBX010023516.1:4425-26727 GCA_038048925.1 Garcialebias charrua | reverse complement strand
AAGACGAAACGTTTCTACAGTTTTTTTTTGCTTTGTTTTGTTTTGTTTTTTTTGAATGTCCAGAGGACCAGACTTAGCTTTTTTAGATTTTTCTACCTGGATTATTGAGCATGCATCAGGGTAAACAGTAGTAATACATGTAAACAGTCGTATTTAATGAGAACAGTAGTAATAAATGTAAACAGTGAATGTAAACAGTAGTATAACTATAGGCAGTAATGTAATGCAAACATTAGTGTGAATATAAGAAGTAGTGCAAACTGAATGAGCACATGACCGTGAGTTGAGTGAATAACCCGTTTTGATGACACAGAGTCCAGTGTTAAAATCTTTGTGTTGTGTGGTGGTGTGTGAAAGTTTTTTGTGATTAAGGCAGTACAAGTGGGAGGGAGGGCAGAGCAGGCAGAGAGTTTAGCATCCTGACTGCCTGATGAACAGAGCTGTCACTCAGTCTGCTGGTTCGAGCCTGGAGACTCCTCAGTCTCCTCCCTGAAGGCAACAGGCTGAAGCAGCTGTGTAGTGGGTGTGTGGGATCACCTGCCATGCAGAGGGCTTTCCGAGTGAGGCGGTTGCTGTGTAAGTCCTGCAGTGAGGGGAAGGAGGTGCCGACAATCTTCTCAGCTGCTTTCACGATGCGCTGGAGGCTCTTGCGTTAATAAGTTAATTATCTCATGTTTAAAGATTATCCACTTTGATACTTAATTAGCTAATAAAGAAAAAAACTTGTTTCCCCAAGTTTAAATTATCAAACATTTCTGCAATTGCTTAGATCGTGACTGCTTGGGTTACAATTTAGCCCATTTGCAATGCGCATTGTATGACACCACAGTGGTTTGTGGTATTTCTTTGAACAAATACCTAAAATATACAAAACACTTCTTTTTATATCAAGAGTGACCTTTTTTTCAAGATTTTGCAGGTTTTTATTTTATTTTTATTAATGCCAGCAGTGGTGAGTGCACTTAAAAAAAAAATAGACAAAAATATGCCCCCATGATAAAAACGTGTATTCAATCACAAAGTACAAACAATGATGCAGTTCTGCAAAAAAAAGAAAGAAAAAAAACTCAACATTTTCTATTGCCCTGATCTGTTAAAGTACAAATTGCCCTATCATTTTGCTGCATACTCAGCATGAGCAACCCCTTCACCCCTTCAGTGCAGATGTGCAAGAAAAAAGTCAAGTAAGCCTTCTTTGAGCCAGAATGCCCCATTGGGCAGGAAATAAAGCTTTCTATTTTTTTTTTTTGTTGTATGCGCCAGTTTAGCAGACTGGAGAGAAGCAACACTGCTTAAAGTCTTCATGGAAAAAGGAAAAAATTATAGAATCAGTGAGAGATTCACTTCATAATGAGCATGGTGACTGTGTCTTCAGTACGCACAACATTAAAAAGGTTAAGATCTTTCCAAAGATTATAACCCATTTAGAGTTATAATGGTCCTTTTTATGATATAGATGATACGGTATTTGCCCCGTTGCAATGTGAAGGAGTGTTGACCTAGTGCACAGATGTTTTTTGGAGCTGTTGCGCAGTAATTTGAATTAATCAACTAGTTATCCTCCTTTACATTGACTTCTGAAAATCAAACGCAAGCAGTAGTTATAGTTCACCCCTATTTCTGTTGTAACTGCTGTTTATGCATCTTATTGCAATCATCAGTTACTTGATTATTTATACTTGGGAAATTATCACAGAAAATCATTTGGATTTTATCATTTTCAGATCATGAGATTTTTGTGTGCTATTTAAATTACTTGGTATTCAAACATTTTTTTAAAATGCTTTAAAGGCTTGTTTAAACCTTCTGCTGAGCAGTGTTTCCAATTGATTATTTGATCATGGCTTATACCAAACAGTATGCAGGAGTTTTTACAGCTTATTATTTTTATTTTATTTTATTGTAAAAACAACTGCCACGTCTTTGTGCAAGTTAGTTTACTGTGGCGACCCCTGAGGAAGGGAGCAGCCAAGAAAAAATAAAAAATAAATACATTTAGTACTGATAAATAAATTCATAATTGATATTTGGCTATTTTTAGCCATTCTAATGCTAATGTAAATTCACATGTTCAATCACTTGTATTTATGTCCATCATGTCTCACTGAATAATCCTGGCCAATAAGTTTGATGTCTTATTTTATATAACGTCCTTTGGAGCCTTTGCATAACTTTGGTTTATGAGCTCAAATATGTCGTTTCTTTATGTCTGTAGGGTTTATAGATGATAATGAAGCACCTTTGAATTTTAGCTAATCTCCATCCAAATTATTGTCACCCTTCTTCTTTGTCTTGTTCTTTGTCTTGTTGGTTCTACTGGAGGTTTCTTCCTTTTAAAAGTGAGTTTTTCCTTTCCACTGTTGCCATTGTGCTTGCGCAGGATGGGAGACTGCAATGAAGCCAAGATTCAACATGTCTGTTGGCTTCCTTAGATATATACCTTTACTAATTGGCTTTTCTATGTATGTACCGTACTTTCCGCCCGATAAGTCGCTCTGCCCTATAAGTCGCATCAGTCCAATTATGTCCAATAAAGTGGAAAAATCCATAAATATGTTGCTTCACCCTATAAGTCGCATCTATTATGCATCACAGCTGGCGCGTCGCGTATGTTAAGCGTCAGCTGTGACAACCCGGAAATGGCCACAGGAGCATGCACTGTGGGACTTTAACAAGATTAACACTTAAAAACAATTATTTGTTTGCAGAAAATTATAGCAAAGATATGTCTGAGCTGAACTTTACCTTAATAAATGAACGTAATGGTCAAATCAGCTGAATTTAAAAAAATAGTTTTGCTACGTCTGTGCTGCGAAGCATGCACGCGCAGCGAGCGGATACGTTTCATTTCTTTAAAATTTAACAAGATATATATACACCTTATAAAAATATATATGTTTGCTGACATTATAGTAAAAAAGTTTCTGAGCTTAACATTTCCTTAATAAATGCACCATCAGCAGGATTTAAAAATTAGTTTCAATACGTGCATCCGCACGGGTAGGAGCGCTGCATTTCTTTTAAATTGAACAAGATATACACCTTATAAAAATATATATATGTTCGCTAAAATTATAGCAAAAGCGTTTCTGAGCTTAAAGGGGACCACACATGCAAAATTCACTTTTTAATGTTTTTTTACTAAACTTTGGGTATTTACTTCATAAAAAAACAGTCCTTGTGCCAAAAAAATGCACCCAGTGGTTTATTTACTCTAAGTAGATTTATTTGTCTGTGATTAAAAACGCTCCGTTTCACACTTCCTGCGGTTTGTGACGTCACAAACCGTAGCCAATCACCTCAAACCTGAGTCCAGCCCCTCACCTAGCAACCCCTGGTGATGCTCCACCCACTTGAGTATAAAAGATGTCACGGTTGCCTAGCGGTTTAGGAGCTGACCTGGCGGTCATTTATTCATTTATTTAGCCCATGGGGGGCTAGGGGTTTGCCCTGCTCCAGCCATGCAGCACATCTCGAGTAAAACCAGAATGTTTTATTACCTTGTTTGAATGAACTCTGTCTCGTTGAAACTGTGCACACACACTCTAGCGGTTTGGACTTGTTTCTTATATGATGAAGGACTACTGTTGCACAACTGTCAGTTTGGTTGAGCGGTTACGACACTTGACCGCCACGCAGGAGAGCGGAGATCGCGTCCCGTCAACGGCATCTTTTTTCCCCCCCCCTTTTTTTTAAAGCCTTTTGTTTCGGAGAAATCGGGGTGAGACTAGATATATACATCGACATAATAATACTTTATAATTGTTATTTTTACGTTTTAGTTCAATTTTTAGTGTAATATCGCTCCCAACGCGAAGCCGGCAGAAAACTGTGCACACACACACTCTCTTCGCGTAATGAGTAATAAAAAAGAGCCATCAAGCACCACTGATCGATATATTTTCAGATTAGCAACTTATTTATTTTAAGAATACCTTTCACTTCATCAAAATCTAATCAAAACTTCAGCGTTCTAAATGTAGGTGGTTGTGATTATTTCTTATACGACGAAAGTCTGTTTTTGCACAACTGCACGGTTGGCCCAGAGGTAATGAACCGGACTCGTCATCCGAAGGACACAGGTTCGCGTCACGGTCGCGGATTTCCTTTTTTTTTTTTTTTAAGCCTTTTGTTTTGCAGACCGCCGGCGAAGACACCATCTGCGTGCGGGAGTTGTTGCGAGCTACTGACTTTTGACGTCCGGGGGTCCGGTCAAAAGTTGCCTCATGCGGATAAATTAACTGGAGACATTCTGTGAACTTTGTGTGTGGACTGAAGCACGCTCCAACAAGCGCCGCATGCAACGAGCGGAGCACACCGCCCGCTCGGAGAGGAAAAGCTATCATTAGCCTCGGAGCTAATGCTAAAAAAAGGAGCTGCAAATGGCGGCGCGCGCAGAGGGCTTTTGGTAAGTTATCTTAAGCTACTAGCACTAACAGTAAGTCAAATGAGTAATAAAAAAGAGCTAATTTTAAAATAACAACATATTAGAGATACTGGCTGTTGCAGAGGGCGTAGTTAATGTAAATAGGTCTTTGTAGGGCGTGGCTTTCAGACCTCATTATTCATAAACCGGTCGTTTAGAACGGAAGTGAAATTTGGCAGAATTAGAAAGGGGATATTTTATTATCTAAGCATTATTTTGTGTATAAAATTGACTGAAAATGGTCTGGATAGCCCACAGATAAACCACAAAAAATTATATATCCTACATTTGGTCCCCTTTAAAGGCTGAGATAAGATACAACATACTTATGTAAATTGACAAATCACACCTTAACAGTAGGGATGCACCAATCCACATTTTCTTACTTCCGATCTGATTCCGATATTTAACTCTGGGTATCGGCCGATACCGATCCAGTTCCGATATCATCATCATCACTGATTTTATATGAGGCTGTAATAATGAATTTCTTGAACGGAGAGCACGTGTGTTACACCATATTCTGTGACTACCATCTTTATATTGTGTGAGTTAAACCCAATGAAGACACTCTGGGCCTCACAACAGGAAACCTTAGTTTCCTAGTTTCTTAGTTGATACTATTTCTTAGTTGATACTATTATTGATTTTATTTGTTGTATTTGACCTTTAATTTTGTTCCACTTTGTAGCACTTTGAGATTTTCGTTAATGAAAAGTGCGTTATAAATTAAATTCATTATTATTATTATTATTAAACCCCCGAACTTTAATAGCACACAAGAGGCAGCTCTATATCACAGACATCCATCTCACTCATGGTGCGGCCCGGAACACTAACATACCGCTAAGCATTATGGGGAATCAACACAGTCCACTCCCCGTTTTAAGTTTTGTTTTTGATTGTGGCACCATGAGTTGTAATTCTTGTTGGCTTTGATCAACAAATACAGATTTAAACTATCTGTTGATCAAAGCCAACAAGAATTACAACTCATAGTGCCACAATCAAAAACAAAACTTAAAATGGGGAGTGGACTGTGTTGATTTCCCATAATGCTTAGCGGTATGTTAGTGTTCCGGGCTGCACCATGAGTGAGATGGATGTCTGTGATATAGACCTGCCTCTTGTGTGCTATTAAAGTTTGGGTGTTTCCTGTTGTGAGTCCCAGAGTGTCTTCATTGGGTTTAACTCACACAATGTTAAGACGGTAATCACAGAATATGGTGTAATACACGTGCTCTCCATTCAAGAAATTAATTCCATAGTTTGAAGCCAACGTGCATCATGGATTGGAAATATCGGCAGGTTGGATCGGAAAATCCGATATGTAAATTGTGCTGGTATCGGAGGCCGATACCGATGCTGGATCGGATCGGCCCCATCCCTTCTTAACAGTAGGGGTTTCTTAAGGTCTTTGTTAGCGAAACGTCTTCTGTTACAAATAAAGTCCAGTTGTTTCTGTACTGAAAGCCTTTTTTTTGATTTCATCATGTCCTGGATGACTGAGAATCTTCACCAGCGAAAAGCTAAAAAGAACAAACTAGCTAAAAACTAAAAAGAGCAGAAGACTAGCTAAAAGGTAAATTCATCAGAAGACTAAATGTATCAACAAATTAAAGGAGCAAAAGAGATAAATGGTATCTAAAAGCAGCAAGAAGATTAGCACAATGCATGTTTCACCTACAAGGCTAACTAAAAGCTAAAAGATTCAAAAGGCTAATCCCAACTGAATGGTAACTAAAAGCTAAAAGAAGCACAAGAAGACAGTTTGCTGAAGCAGATTTCAAAGAGAAAATGTTTTTTTTTTTTTTTAAAGAGCAGAGGAGATTTCCTGAGTATTTCTGTCTGTAAATATTTGTATAACATTTTATTGATAAGTCGCAGCGCCTATTTCCTGTCTGAGCTGAACGTTTTGATTGCACTGAAGTTCAGAGATTAATATTTACATCCTGGGTTCAGGAGGCGCTCTCAGCCTGGGTGTCAACTGACCTCTGACCTCTGTGTGACACGGGCCAGGTTGAATCTCTTCAGCGCCTCAGCTGGAGCTAAACCTGTCACAGTTCTCTGCTCCTCTTTAAAATGGAAATTTTCCTCACTCGCTCCTATTTTTCTGCTCATTTTGGTTCACCTGCCGCGAGACCAAATTAGTTTATTACATATCCATAATGTTTTTAGCGAGGTGAGGTTCTGACATTTCTTGTCTTTGTGAAGGAGTAAACGTTTGTGGCAGCCATCAAAGAGGGAACGACGTGAAGAGAATGAGTTCTGGAGCGATCGTGGTGCTGCTGAAGCTGTCCAGAACGGAACGTTGCGTTCAATGACCAACAGATAACCTGGAGCAGAGCAGACTCACGTGAGCATCCACAAATAAATAATCACTAGAGACTCCATCAATAAGCTGCTCCTCTGCATTAATGCTCAAGGAAAACAGCCTCAGACAGCTGCAAACAGCTGGAAGCTACAAATATAACGTTAATGGAACCGTTTGGATCAAATCCGTTCTTCTAAGAGAGAACCGGGCTGACCTGCTGAGGAGGACGAGATGAAAGAGGAGCATTCCTGCAGCTTGTGTTGTCAGGAAAAATATGGAAAAAACAAAAAAAACAATCACACTTTTTAAGAATTTCATCTGAAGTGGAAGGCAACGTTTTCTACTTGAACAAAACATGAAAGTTATTTATTTTTTTACATTTAGAACCTTCTCTTTGTGTTCTGCCTACAAATGACAAAAATGTGAAATAATGGGTTTGTTGGTATCTATTCAATTCATCCATTATCTTTAACCCCTTCTTGCTTTTTGGGTCACTGGCGCCCATATCCAGCAGTCACTGTGCGAGGGACACCCTGGACATGTCTCCAGTCCATCACAGGGACACATAGAGACAAACGAGACAAACAACCATTCACTCTCGCCTAGGACCAATTTAGAGTTACCATCAGTCTAACATGCATGTTTTTGGTCTGTGGGAGGAAACCAGAGAACCCGGAGAAAACCCACACATGCACGGGGAGAACATGCAAACTCCACCCAGAAAGGCCCTCGGCTGGGATTTGAACCAGGGCGACCTACTCGCTGAGAGGTGGCAGGTCTATCAACTGCACCACCTTATAGGTGGGTGACCTCCATGCACTGTCCTCTATTCAATTCAATTCAATTCAAAAACACTTTATTAATCTTAAAGGGAAATTAAATGTTATCAAAATATCTCATGAACCATTGGATAGATTTTAAGGTAAATTGCAGAATCTATCATTGCTCAGCTGAAAACAGTTTGGAGTCATTTTAATTAAAGACGACCACAGAAATGGCCCATATGATGTGACTGAATCTGTTTTTAACACCAGTCTGAAAGTAAAAAATCTCATTATTTTCCAGTCCAACCCAAATCTTTTTCATATATCGTGCTAAATCAGATCCAGATGTGATGTTGCTCAAATTGATCTCAGTCTGAACGTTCGTGTCTCTCGTCATCAGACTTCAGTGAGGGGATGTGGACTGATCGAAGTATGAAAACGTCACGCAGCGTAAATCTTGGAGCGCCGCACGCCTTCAGCTCCAGAACAGAAGTCCAGCTGCTACGTCTTTTTTCTTCTGTTCGTCATGTCCTGGATGACTGGATCTACAGAAACACACGATACTAACGTTAGCGTAGGACCGTATTGGCGCCGGATCAATACTTGAGTTTGTTTCTACCTTCAATGCGTCATTCTCGTTATGGAAATACAATTCTGTGCCAGAGTAGCCAAGAAGAGACAAGATCAAATGTAAACTCAGGATAAAACAAGCATGCCCAGATTAGAGCCCGGACGATATATCGGTAGGGCCGATATTTTAGGTCGATATAGATGTTTGGGGATGTATCAGCTGATACAAGCGCTTCTAATTTTCACCCCTAAAATGCTGGAACCAGCTGTAACTGTACAATGTAACCAGCAGAGGGGGCATGAAGACAACTTTCAAGTCATGGCTGTTCACTTTAAGTTTCACTTTCAGCACAGCTGAAGCAGCGAGCAGTACTGTGTGGTGTATTTTACTGAACAGAGCATGGTAAGTTTATTTAACTGAGCTGTAAAATAAAAATAAAAAATAAACAATAATGAATGATCTTCAATCCTCCAGCCCACTTGTCATTAGCTACGAGCCTCTCAAGTTAACAAGCTAACATTTAGAAAATCTTCTTCTTCTTCTTCTTTCGGCTTTTCCCTTTTCAGGGGTCGCCACAGCGAGTCATCCTCCTCCACCTCACTCTGTCCTCTGCATCCTCTGTCCTCACTCCAACCACCTCCACGTCCTCCCTAACTGCATCCATATATCTCCTCTTTGGTCTCCCTCTTTGTCTTTTTCCTGGCAGCTGCATTTCTAACATCCTTCTACCAATATAACCACTGTCCCTCCTCTGGACATGTCCAAACCATCTCAGTCTGGCCTCCCTAACTTTATCTCCCAGTTGTTCAACATGTGCTGTACCTCTGATGATCTCATTCCTGATCTTATCCATCCTTGTCACTCCTAAGGAGAACCTCAGCATCTTCATTTCTGCCACTTCCAGTTCTTTCTCCTGTCTTTTTGTCAATGTCTCTGTCTCCAGACCATACAACATAGCTGGTCTCACCACTGTCTTGTAAACTTTTCCTTTGACCTTTGCTGACACCTTTTTGTCACAAATCACTCCTGAAACTTTTCTCCATCCACTCCATCCTGCCTGGACTCTCTTTTTCACCTCTTTACCACATTCCCCATTTTCCTGGACAGTGGACCCCAAGTACTTGAAGTCCTGCACCTTTGTGACCTCTGCTCCTTGTAGCCTCACTGTTCCACTGGCCTCCCTCTCATTCACACACATGTACTCTGTCTTACTACGACTGACTTTCATTCCTCTTCTTTCAAGAGCATACCTCCACCTCTCCAAGTTCTCTTCCACCTGTTCCCTGTTCTCACCACAGATCACAATGTCATCTGCAAACATCATAGTCCATGGGGATTCCTGCCTGACCTCATCTGTTAGTCGGTCCATCACCAGAGCAAACAAGAAGGGGCTCAGAGCCGATCCTTGATGCAATCCCACCGCCACCTTGAAGCTATCTGTCACTCCCACAGCACATCTCACCACTGTCCTGCTGTCCTCATACATGTCCTGTACCAGTCTAACATACTTTTCTGCCACTCCAGATTTCCTCATGCAATACCACACCTCTTCTCTTGGTACCCTGTCATATGCTTTTTCTAAATCCACAAACACACAATGGAGTTCTTTCTGACCCTCTCTGTACTTCTCTATCAACATCCTCAAAGCAAAGATGGCATCTGTGGTGCTCTTTCTTGGCATGAAACCATACTGCTGCTCACAGATAGTCACATCTTGTCTAAGTCTTGCTTCCACAACTCTCTCCCAGATCTTCATTGTGTGGCTCATCAACTTAATTCCCCTGTAGTTGCTACAACTTTGTACATCACCCTTGTTCTTAAAAATGGGAACCAGCACACTTCTTCTCCATTCTTCAGGCATTTTCTCACCCTCAAATATTCCATTAAATATTTGAGTCAAAAACCTCACTGCCATCTCTCCAAGACATTTCCAAACCTCCACTGGTATGTCATCAGGTCCTACTGCCTTCCCCTTCTTCATTCTTTTCAGAGCTTTCCGGACTTCACCCTCACTAATCTTTCCCACTTCCTGGTCCACAGTTTCTATTACCTCCACTCTTCTTTCTCTTTCATTCTCTTCATTCATTAGCTCCTCAAAGTAATCCTTCCATCTTCCCATCACACTCTCCTCACTTGTTAGAACATTCCCATTCCCATCTTTAATAAGCCTAACCTGCTGCACATCCTTTCCAGCCTGATCCCTCTGTCTTGCCAATCGGTACAAGTCCTTCTCGCCCTCTTTAGTGTCCAGTCTCCCATATAACTCATTGTACGCCCTCTGCTTTGCTTTAGCTACTTCCCTCTTTGCTCTATGTCCCATCTCCTTATATTCCTGTCTCCTCTCTTCAGTCCTCTCACTGTCATATTTCTTCTTGGCTAATCTCTTTCTTTGAATGGCGTCCTGCACTTCACTATTCCACCACCAGGTTTCTTTATCATCCATTCTCTGTCCAGATGACACACCAAGTACCTTCCTACCGGTCTCTCTAATTACTGTTGCTGTAGTAGCCCAGTCACTTGGAAACTCTTTCTTACCACCCAGAGCCTTTAACAGCTCGTCTCTGAATTTCTCACAACATTCTTCCTTCTTTAGCTTCCACCATTTGGTCTTCTTTTCTGGTTTTACTCTTTTTCTCTTCTTCGCAACAACAGTCATTCTACACACAACCATCCGATGCTGTTTGGCCACGCTCTCCCCTGCTACAACTTTACAGTCTCCAATCTCTCTCAGGTTTCCTCTTCTACACAGAATGTAGTCGACTTGTGTACTCCTTCTGCAACATTTAGAAAATCTAGCATAGGTTATTACAGTGTAAAACTTTATCCAGAACAATAAATTATGTAAAAGTGTTAGTAATGTTATCTTTGTCATCCTCAATAAAACACATCGTTTGTCTGAAATATTTACTTCTCTGCGAGGAAAAAAAAAAGAAATAAACGTCGCTGTGGTAAATACTAATTAGACTTTCACCATACGTGACTGACTAAACAATGAACAAGTAAACGTGTTTCTATGTTTAATTCATATTTTTGTAACACACTTGATAACTTTATGGTGAATATTGGAGGATAGACAATGTGACTGCACGTTAGGAAGACAGTTTCAAGACTTGAAGTGTTAAAACAGGTTTAAAAGTAACTGTTGGGGTGGACAAAGCCATTCTATCCGTTATCAGCATTAGCCTGCCCCTTGCAATATCGGTATCGATGATACCCAAAATTTCCATATTGGTCGGGCACTATTCCAGATAATGATTTAACCGTTTCTGATTGTATAACGACTTCTGACATGCATGCTAACATGTGTAGCATCCATGTTCCCTTCAGTAAGCAAGGCGTGATGTCACGTCATTTTCTGCGTGTCGCTTCAGAACTGTAGACTGTTGACACCGGAGTCACATTTAGATTATAATGTGAACGACCAGGCAGAAACATCAGATCTGAGCATTCGGACCTGCAGTGTGAACGTAGGCCTTAGTCTAAAACTCTGGCACAAAAGGTGGCGGGCGATATGCATTCCTTCCAGGAATGCTCACGTTTCTATCGCTGACTCAACACATGCAACAGAGCTGTGTTCCAAAACGTGTCATGCGTTGTGTTTATTTCTGTTTAGTGCATCAGTAAATCTGTGTTATTAGTTTGTCGGGGAGGTTTTGCTTCTGGCTGTTCCCTCTGTCAGCTATTAACACGTTCATTTACACAACATCCCAGATGGAAATCATCCTCTCACCCACAGATGCTCTCACATGCCGATGATGATAGTTTTTTTTTTTTTTTCGACTCCCAGAGAGAAAAAGAACAAGTTTTCCTGATGGTGCTAAAAAAAAAAAATTGCCATTTTTCTCACATGTTCTTCAACATCCATGTTTGTAAGTTATGTTTCAAACAAGATGAAGAGGAAAATTGATGAAGGAGAGGAAAAACAAAGATGGGATTGACAATAAAAAGCTGCTGTGGCTCAGAGTAGAAAACAACATTACAGTATTTGATTTATTAGCATGCAGCCTTTTCTCCTCCTCAAACTTTGACAAGAGATGAGCTGCGTGGAATAAATACCAAGTGCTTCTGTGTGTTTACAACATATATCTGTGTACAGTATAGACACACACATACACACACATTACCACCCTGCTCATCGTTCACACAAACCTCCCCTCTCTGATAATCAAAACATACAAGCTTTCACATATAAACAGATGCAAATTCCTCCTCAGCCTCACAAAGGCTTACAAATAACACAAACTATTCACGGACGAGGACAAAAAGCATTTCTATAGATGCACAACACGCAGATATCCCCTCCCCAGAGGACAAACACGCACGCACATCCACAGCTGGATGTTGAAACACAGCAAACAGACGCGCACGTTGTGCTAAATGATTTGTATCCTCCGTCTTCTCTCCGATGCTTATGAATAATACAGTCATCTCAGGGGAACTTTTTGCTTCACATAAATAGGAATTCAGATAGAAAATTGCATTATTAATCTGTGGCTCCTGGCTCCGCGCTCGCCGGAGAGAATTCATACGACGGCAAAAGTTTACAGCCGAGGCCTAAAGGGCTGATGACTTACGACACTTCCAGCGTTAGCCGGAGGAGCCGAACGATTGTTTTTAAAACCTGCTACCTGTTAGAGATGTAAATACAACTAGAGAAGAAGATGCAGTCAGTGTGGATGCTTATGGTGGAAGGACATACTGAGAAACTGCTGAAATTAGATTTAAATAAAAGGTCAAATGTAGCTGAAATGGAAGAGCAAGTCTAAATTAGCAGAAGGCAGAAACAACACATATTTGCTGAAATTGGTTTAAATAAGCAGAAACGAGCACAGAAACTAGGAAATATGCTTAAAAAGCTGAAATTAGCTAAAAATGCTGAAAAGTTGCTGAAAAGGCAGAAAATAATAATAATAATAATAATGAATTCAATTTATAACGCGCTTTTCATTAGTGAAAATCTCAAAGCGCTACACACATTGAATGCTACACACATTCATACACCGGTAGCGGCAGACTACCATGCAAGGTGCTTTCCAGTCCTACCGGGAGCAACTCGGGGTTAAGTGTCTTGCCCAAGGACACAACGACACATGGTGTGGGGAACCGGGATTCGAACCGCCAACCTTCCGATCGGGGGACGACTGCCAATACCACTATGCCACGGCAGAAAAACCCTTAAACTACCAGAAGAGCTGAACTGAGCTAAAAAAAAGTGAAATTGGCTGAAAAAGCTAAAATTAGCACAAAAACAGCTACATTGTAGTGGAAATAGAAGAACAAGCTGAAAGGAGCACAACAAGCTAAAATTAGCAGAAAGAAGTTAGAAGAAGCACAAAAATGTTGTAGTTTCATTCAACCTTTATTTATACAGGTTAGTCTCACTGAGCCACGACTAGGCCTGTCACAATAAACAATAAATCAATTAATCGTATGATAAATGAAAATTATCGACCTCATTTTCATTTATCGGCTTTATCGTTTCTTTGTGTCTTTCTCTTTCTACTGAAGACACTGGATGACAAAAGGCTCAACTCCGGTGCTCTTCACTGACCCCTTCTTTCGTCTTTTCTCTTTAAAATCCATTTAACTATCCAAAATCATGTTTTTGGATCATTAAAAGCAGCTAAGCTGAGAAGCTAAGCTATGAGCTAAGCTAACAGGCAGATCTCGAGAAAAAAACCTTGGTCTTGTCGAAGCTTGAAAATTCATGGTTGAAACCCGTGCCTTCAAGTAAAAAGTTGTTTTTCTCTGCAAAAAGAAGCTCAGAACTTGTTTACTGTTTTTTTTTTTATTAAAAGCTTGGTGTGAAAAAATGCTATGCTAAAGAGCGTCCACCATTTTGAGAACCGAAAAAAAAAAAGGAAGGAGAGACAGCCCATGTCACGTCAAGGGGCCTCCTTCCCATTTTTCTTAAAGAGACATGCTGCACACTCCCTCACTATCCATCCTTCAGCTCAAACAGTCTTCTACTGCCATCCGATGGTCAAAAAAGGTACTACACTCAAAACCAAGTGACCAACTTTTCTTTTTAAATTTGACATTACTGTACTAATTATTGTCAAATTTCAAACAATATTATCGTTTATCCCAATAATTTCTGAGACAATTAATCGCCCATAGTGACAGGCCTAGCAATGAGGACGCATTCACAAGAGAGACCTGTAACTTGTAGTTAGCAGAAAGAATCTGAAAGGAGCACAAATCAACTAAAAAAGTAGCTGAATTTTTTTTTTCAATTTTGCAGAAAGATATAAAATGAGCTCAATTCATATTATATGAGAAAAAATGGCAGAAAAGGTTAAATGTCTAAGTGTTAGATCATGTCTAACACTGAATGTTAGGAAACGCCTTGTATCTGTGACTTTCCTTCCCTCCATTGATTACGGTGACATTCTCTACATGAATGCTCCTACAAGCACCCTGCGGATGTTGGATGTGGTCTATCATGGTGCACTAAGATTCATAACTGGCTGTGATTATCGTACCCACCACTGCACCCTGTATTCACTGGTTAACTGGACATCATTAACCTCACGCAGACTCTTCCACTGGTACATTTTCATCTTTAAATCACTTCTTGGTCTGCTGCCCTCATACATCTCCTCCTACATGTCTTTGCGTGAGTGCAGCTACAGTGTGCGCTCTCAGGACATGATTACCTGCAGTGTTCCGTCAGTGAGGACTGAACTTGGAAAAAGGGCCTTCTCCTACTCTGCTCCTGCTTCATGGAATATCTTACAAAAAGATCTGAAGCTCTCGGCCCTGACCTCCCTAAATGGTTTTCAGAATCTGTTGGAATCCTGGCAAAAACCAATGCAGATTTGTTCCTGTCTTTGATTTTATACGTCTACCTTATAATGTTTTGCTAGTTTTTTGATACTTTGTTAAAAAAAAAAAAAACTTTCTTTTGTTTTTTTCTCTCTTTTGTTTTCTATTGTTTATTGTTTGTTTGTTTATTGTTTATTGTTTAAGGAAATTCTATCACTGCTGTTCATTGTTCTTTAGTTTTAGCAGGTCGCTTTCGTAAATGAGCCCATGAGGTACAAAAGATTTACCTGACTAAATAAAGGTTGAATGAATGAAAAAAAATGTTTCAAAAAGCACCAATACCAAAAGTCATAGCAGAATTGTCCTAAAAGAGCCGAATGTTTCTGATTTATGATTTGTTGGAACAGAACAAACTGTGGAACAAGAAAGATGCAGAAAAACATACAGTACAAAAGAAAAATGGATCACAATGTGTGAATGCTTTATAAACATTCACACAATAAAATACCATCCAGCTCCCACCCACAGGCTTGTGATCTGTTAGTTTTCATTCATTCAACCTTTATTTACCGTAGTCAGGTAAATCTTATTGAGCCTCATGGGCTCATTTACAAAAGCGACCTGCTAAAACTAAAGAACGATGAACAGCAATGGTAGAATTTCCTTAAACAATAAACATTAGAAAAACAAAAGAGAAAAAAACAAAAGAGAGAAATACATTTTTTAATTTATTTAACAAAGTATCAAAAAACTAGCTAAAACATTATAAGGTAGATGTATAAAATCAAAGACAGGAACAAATCTGCATTGGTTTTTGCCAGGATTCCAACAGATTCTGAAAACCATTTAGAGAAGTCAAGGTCGAGAGTTTCAGATCTTTTTGTAAGATATTCAGATCTTTTTGTAAGATATTACAAAATTAGTGCTCATATTATGTGTTGGGGACGACTCCAGCTACTACCACAGCAGATTTTACCCTTGTAGCTGTAAAACTGATTGAGTGGAAGATTTTTTTTGTGTAAAACAATGATTAGAACGAGTTTCAGTAAATTTGCCCAATAGTTAAAGCCAAAACAGCAGTCAAAACATGTGACTTTTCAACATTTTTTGTTATTTTTTATGTCATCTTGTAAATTACCACTAAATGTTCGTCGCTCACTACCAAATTCTACAGCATACTGTAATCTGTAATAAATTAGCAAAATCAACAAAAGCACGTACTGTTGCCAACAAAGACGAGTCGTTCGGTTCACATTCAAACATCGAGGCATACACTTCAGAGTGTCTCGGCAGACATACAAACCGGATTCCAAAAAAGTTGGGACACTAAACAAATTGTGAATAAAAACTGAATGCAATGATGTGGAGATGGCAAATGTCAATATTTTATTCGTAATAGAACATAGATGACAGATCAAAAGTTTAATCTGAGTAAATGTAACATTTTAAAGGAAAAATATGTTGATTCAAAATTTCACAGTGTCAACAAATCCCAAAAAAGTTGGGACAAGTAGCAATAAGTGGCTGGAAAAAGGAAATTGAGCATATAACGAACAGCTGGAAGACCAATTAACACTAATTAGGTCAATTGACAACATGATTGGGTATAAAAAGAGCTTCTCAGAGTGTCAGTGTCTCTCAGAAGCCAAGATGGTAAGAGGATCACCAATTCCACCATTGTTGCACAGAAAGATAGTGCAGCAATACCAGAATGGTGTTACCCAGCGTAAAATAGCAAAGACTTTTAAGTTATCATCATCAACCGTGCATAACATCATCAAAAGATTCAGAGAATCTGGAACAATCACTGTGCGTAAGGGTCAAGGCCGTAAAACTCTACTGGATGCTCGTGATCTCCGGGCCCTTAAACGTCACTGCACCTCAAACAGGAATGCCACTGTCAAGGAAATAACAGAATGGGCTCAGGAATACTTCCAGAAAGCATTGTCAGTGAACACAATCCACCGTGCCATCCGCCGTTGCCAGCTGAAACTCTACAGTGCAAAGAGGAAGCCATTTCTAAGCAAGCTCCACAAGCTCAGACGTTTGCACTGGGCCAGGGGTCATTTAAAATGGAGTGTGGCAAAATGGAAGACTGTTCTGTGTCAGATGAGTCACGATTTGAAGTTCTTTATGGAACACTGGGACGCCATGTCATCCAGACCAGAGAGGACAAGGATAGCCCAAGTTGTTATCAACGCTCCGTTCAGAAGCCTGCATCACTGATGGTATGGGGTTGCATGAGCGCTTGTGGCATGGGCAGCTTGCATGTCTGGAAAGGCACCATTAATGCAGAGAACTATGTTCAGGTTCTACCATAAAGAAAAGGTGACATTATTCTCTTCTTCTGAAAGAAACGGCGACTAAAAGCCATGAGGATGAGAGCTGGCAGAAGGAGAGTCACGTTGGGGAGGACATCGAGCGATGAAGAGTGTTAAAGCAAAAGTTGATACAAGAGCTGAGATATTCTGAACTCTAACAGGAGAATTTCTCTAACGATCAAAGACTAGCTGTAAACAAAGACAAGGAATATTTGCCGTTTTCTCACTCCATTTTTATGAAAACCCTGACGAGCCCTAAACAATGTAATTGATAGAAGCATGAAAATTCAAATAAAAACCATCTATGATGAAGTATTTGACAATAAACAACCATGCACTTGGTTGTGGGGCAGCTGTGGCTCAGCGGTTAGAGCGGTCGTCATTGAAAATGCGTATTAAAAAATGTTATATGGACTCAGACGTTACTGCACTGCTACACAAATGCCCCAAGATGAATATAAGCATGTTCACCCACCCCCCAAGAGGGAGAAAAATCAACAACATTACACCAACAGACGCAGCACGTTACCTGCTCAAATGCAGGTGTCTGACTGAAACCAAGCCAACGTTTCTACACCTAGCAGGGCAAACATGTAAACAGCAAATATTTTGTACGTGCCAATATTTATCCTGTCGCAGAAAACAGAGAGAAAAAGAACATGGCTCTGTGGAAGAAAAATTTAAAAAATCTACCGGTAATTGTGCTGCGTTCAGGTTCAGTCTGTGATTTTGTTTTTCTGAAGATAAAAAGTTCAAAAACCTTCGTGAGAAAAACACATGTGTGATGCAGAAATGAGGCAGAAAGTTCTTATTACTGATGTATGTGCTGTGCTCCTCTGTTAGCAAAATATCTCACGTATCAGTTATCGATTTTAATTAAACGTTTAGGAAATAATCACTGGATGGACATCTACAACTAATTAAGCTTTGGAGTCAATTCAAATCAAGATGGCTGCGAACTGCCCTTACAAAAGACAAAAATGGATAAAACACAACTAATTTAACAAAACTGTATAGCTTGAGTTTGGTCTTCAAGGTTCTTTATTGTCATTTGCATCACATGTGGTACATGAGGTGGAATGAAATTGTGTACTTAAGGTCCCTGTTACACCCAAAAATAGCAAAAATATAAAGTATGAAAAGAAACAGTATACTGTACAAGGATCGAAGATATATGCTAAACTATAGTAATATAAAATAATACAGTATATCAAATATTAAACAGCAGCCCGAACATGAGTCTGTGGTGAGCAGATTGTATGAAAACAGCAGCTTAAAGGCAGAAATCAGCAGCATAGATAATCAGCAGCACAGATAAAGTCACATATCACCAATTAAAGTGGCATTACGGTGGTTTTCCTTAGGGATTTATGAGTAACAGCTTCAGGGTAGAAGCTGGTATGGTAGTAGCTGAGACTGATACAAAACTTATATTTGAGTGATAACAGATTGTACAAGATCAAAAAAAAATTGTGTCACTTTTTAATTTTTTAGCAAAATATCTCCTGAACCACTGCACAGACTTTAATGAAACTTTCAAGAATTAATCATTAGATTTACGTCTGCAACTGCTCTTATTTTGGAGCCAACCCAATCCAAGATGGCCGCCACAGCCAGCTCACCATAGAACACACTAAACAGAGTAGTTTTACAACTATGGAGGTAAAGTTTGGTGTGGTAGTAGCTGAGCGTCAACAAGAACACATGCTTTAAGCACAATTTGTAACACTTTGTACAAAGATTTGCACAAACTCCTCCAATAAAAAGCTGCTGGCAGCGCCTGAGTTCATTCAGCTCCGACTAAACTGAGACCAACAGCAGACGCGTGGTTTGTGGCGGCAGAATGTGGCGCCGCGATACGACATCACCCCCCGCTAAGAGCGTGGCACCAACACAACGGGTCCGGTGCCAAACAGAGGGAGAACATGGCACCGATTCGAGCAGCCGCTGTTCCCGGAGGCACGAGGAGCGGTGCAGAACGGGCAGGATCTCTGCGATCAGACGACACTTTGGGTCAACAAACCTTCCATCAGCTTTAAATGTGGGAAAAAAGATGCAAGTTAAAACAAATCTAGCATTCTCTGAAGGAATGCACGTCACCCGCTGCTCCGCCAGGCAACATTTTAAACAAATTTCTTAAATGAGGGATAATCTTTATGGGAGTTATGGATTTTAGTTTAAATGCAACATTTTACAGTCAATCTGTAAAACTGACCGAGCTAAACCAAGTTTTGCGTTTTCTAACGTTGACTAGATGTGGCCATTTTGAACTGGGTTGACTTAAAAGGGTGTATAACCTCATATGTTGGTGCCAGAAGGCCTACAAATCCTCAAAGTAAAACTATAAATAAATCACAATCGAGCTTCTCACGGTTTTCAAAGCAGATTAGTATTTTTAAAATGTACTTTATTGAAATCAGGAGAGACTTTGGGGGGAGGGGGGGTCACATTAAATGGAATCTGCACCACCAAATATAGCGTAATGATGTTACGCCAGGCCTCGTACACTAGGTTTCACTCTAGGGAGGACCACCACAGCGTGGGTTGATGTAGCTGCAGCTGATTCTTACAGAAATCAGATTAAAGATTAAAAATAAAAAGACGGTTCTAACAGGAAGATGACGAATCAACATGGAGCCAAGTAATAGAACAATTATTAAACATCACAAGTGAAACAGCTGTGCTCGTCTTGATACAGTAAATGCAAATAATCGAGAAGCAGCTATAATGGTTTTGTAGTCACATTGCACCCCTCTGAGTTGTGAACTGTAAGGTACCTAAAAACTCCTACTCATAGTTGACCCCAAAAGTTTTCCAGTTGTAGAGTGACATCAAAGGAATTCTGGAAGATTCGTTGAAATGCACTCAGTGTTTCATGAGGTATTTGATCAGCATGACAGAAACACAAACAGATGCAACACAAGCAGAAACACAGCTAACAGATCCACACTGCTAACAGGACCACACTGCCAACAGGTCCACGATGCTAACATGACCACGATGCTAACAGGACCACGATGCTAACAGGACCATGAGGCTAACAGAACCACACTGCTAACAGGACCATGATGCTAACAAGACCACACTGCTAACAGAACCACACTGCTAACAGAACCACACTGCTAACAGGACCACACTGCTAACAGAACCACACTGCTAACAGGACCACACTGCCAACAGGACCACAATGCTAACATGACCACGATGCTAACAGGACCACAATGCTAACAGGACCATGATGCTAACAATACCCCACTGCTAACAGTACCATGATGCTAACAGAACCACACTGCTAACAGGACCATGATGCTAACAGGACCACACTGCTAACAGGACCATGATGCTAACAAGACCACACTGCTAACAGTACCATGATGCAAACAGGACCACACTGCTAACAGGACCATAATGCTAACAAGACCACACTGCTAACAGGACCATGATGCTAACAGAACCACACTGCTAACAGGACCATAATGCTAACAAGACCATACTGCTAACAGTACCATGATGCTAACAGAACCACACTGCTAACAGAACTGCACTGCTAACAGAACCACACTGCTAACAGAACCACTGCTAACAGGACCATGAGGCTAACAGGACCATGATGCTAACAAGACCACACTGCTAAGAGTACCTTGATGCTAACAGGACCACGCTGCTAACAGTACCACACTGCTAACAGGACCACACAACTTACAGAACTACACTACTAACAGGACCACGATGCTAACATGACCACGATGCTAACAGGACCACGCTGCTAACAGTACCACACTGCTAACGGGACCACACAACTTACAGAACTACACTACTAACAGGACCACAATGCTAACAGTACCATGCTGCTAACAGAACTACACTGCTAACAGGACAATGATGCTAACAGTACCATGCTGCTAACAGAACTACACTGCTAACAGGACAATGATGCTAACAGTACCATGCTGCTAACAGTACCACGCTGCTAACAGAAACACACAACTTACAGAACTACACTACTAACCGGACCACAATGCTAACAGTACCATGCTGCTAACGGGACCATGTTGATAAAATAACCTCACTGCTAACAGGACCACTCTGCTAATAGGACGATGCTGCTAACAGTAACAGTGTTTTTATAACACTAACTATCTTTATTTTAAATGTTTTATATTGCTGTACTGTATATTGTTGTCAGTGCTCTATATGTTGTTTGTCTAAAACAGGTCTTCTGTGTGAGCTGCTTGTTTTTTGTATTGATTCATTCCACTAACACCGTTGTAATCTACCATGTTCTTTACTGTATTTCTTTTGGACCTTGTAGATTAATTTTTGTATCACTTTTTGGTGCTTTGTTTTGTTCTTTTGTAACATGCTTTGGTATTTCTTGTTTTTTTTGTTTTGTTGTTGTTTTTTGGCGAGTCGAGGTGGTTCTTCTTGTCCTGATCATCTCATTGCACTGTTGACCTTGTGTTGATCTGCTTCACATGACAAATAAAAAGTCGGCTCTGCCTCCGTATATACCTGTACATGTGCACTAAATAAAATTAAACCTAAAGCCACGAAAGTTCCCGTTCTTCCCGGTTAATTCTCGACACGCACGGTACTCTGACCGCAGCTCCATCTTCACACCTCTCCGACTGCTTCTCATTGATTTCCACGGTGTTGGATGGACTGGGAGGGTCTTCACGGGCCAATAAAAAGACGGAGTGCACGTGCAGGGCTTGTCATGGCAAAAATTTATATCTCCACACACACACCCACACAGAGACACACAAACACACACATGGGCCATCAAATGCACATGAATCCATAGGTGAACACGCATGCATTAGCACATGAACATACACCTGCGTCTCGCAATCTCTGCTCAAACGCAATCAAAGAAATCAGATTGTGTGGAGGCACCAACAGCTGTATGCAAACACAAACACACACACCAGTTACCAAACTAACAGGTTACAGCCTGCCCCGTGTGTTTCAGTAAGTGTGTTATTTTATCGCCTCTTCATCCCATTCAGCTTGGTGACAGGAGGAAAGGGGGGGAGTGAGGGCCTTCTTTGTTGCCATGGATACCACAAACACCCCACATAGAAAACGCTAAACAGAATCATAAGTGGCCTATTGCGTGTGTTTGCTCTCCAACAAAC
>JBBPBX010023515.1:0-40469 GCA_038048925.1 Garcialebias charrua | reverse complement strand
ATATATATATATATATATATATATATATATACATATATATATAATATATATATATATATTAGGCATGTAACGGTTGTAATGGGTGTACCGAACCGTTTCGGTACACCACGTTCGGTTCGGTCCACCTGCGTACCGTTTCGGTTATTTTTTCACTCATTAAACGTTCTTAACAGGGGAATATATGCACCGCGGAACAAAATTTCCTGGGCGCGTTTCAGCACGGAGCTATTATCGCGTGGCACGTGCAGCATTTAGCCGTTAGCATCTCGTGCGGTCTCCTGTTTGTGAACGTTATAGCTTTCTTGTTAAAAGACGAGCGCCCGCACAGCTTATGTGGACTTTGTTTCATGAAGACTCTGCAGCAGCAACACGTCTAAAACTTGAACGCGCTAGAAACTATCATCCGAACGTGAACGAAGAGCTGTATTAAAACTACTTCATCCGAACGTGAACAGCAGCTGTATTAAAACTACTTCATCAGGTAATCAGAGCGGTCCAGAGCAATAACACAAGCTGTATGAGTTTTTAAATCTCTGAATCTCTGAACGTTGTTTTATGCGCAGGCTTTAAAGTTGCTGAGCGTCACTATGAGACATTCATCACGTCAACACTTCAAAAAGTTCAGCTCTTTATGAAAAAACTAACTGATGTTGTCAACAACAAGCCCTGGACCAGATTAAAGCCCTGCCATGATGATGAAGAGTGAGAGATTCAACCGTTCAAGAGGTAAAATTGTTCTTTTATTATTATTATCTAAATAATCTTTTTTTTTTTTAATCATTGTTATGCACCCTGGGGAATGTAGAAGATTAAACATCCTTGCTTTTATTTATCATGGCTGCAAACTGCTGTAGCCTGTTGGTTCAATAAAGAACTCACCTTTTTTTTAACTCTGCTTCAATCAGGCTTGATTGGGCAGAGCTGCTGTTCACCTGCAGGTCCAGCCTATAAAGCTGACATGCTGTGTTTGGTGCAGGGTGGAGCCTTTGCTTAGAGCAATGGATTGTGATTGCCAACTGAGTTTGGTGGACAAGCAAGGGTGCTTGTTGGAGCTACTTGGAGCCTGCTGAAGGTAAACCAAGTTTTGATTAAGGTAGCTGTCTTGCTGCCTATTTGTGTTCCAGAGTGTTCTCCACCCACTCTGATCACTGTGTTGAGCTCTCATGCTACTTGGTGTGAGCTAAAGCTCTTGAGGTAAAGCTCTTGAGGTTTGGGAGCTCTTTATAAACAGCTCATGTAGAGCAAAGGATGCTCTTTTAACAGCTCTGGTGCTTACTAGAGTTGTGTGAAGTTAAGAGTAATCTAGTGGAGACTCGTTGTACCAAGACTGGCTTGAGGAACGAGTGGTGGCTTATTGAAGTCTTCTGGACGGTGTGAAACTCAGCTGAGGGTTCACTGGAACTGCTGAGGATACTGTCAGGTAACCTAACAATTCTGAGAGATCTCCACCCTCTCAGATTGTTGTTGTTTGCTCCTGTTGGAGCTAAAATAGGCTCTTAAGGCCTGGCACTGGTTTCAGGACTAGTTGCTAAAATCAAGAGTTGAGAGTGTTTAAGCTCTTTGAGAGTTTGTGTGACTCTAGCTTAAATAGAGTGTGGTTTTGGACTGCTGTACTCTGGTTGACTCTTCTTTTTATCAGATGCTGAAGGGAAGCGTCTGAGCTGCTGCCCAGGAGGGGGACAGCTAAAGTGAAACTGAGTGAGAGACTGTTTCCTCATCTTTTTCTCCTTTTATTTTGATACTTTTGACTGTGTGGGTGACGGTAGTTCAGTTTTATCGCTTCTTTTCATTTAGAGATATTCTTGGCTAGGTAGATCGTCGCCTGGGGGGGTACGACGGTCCTGTACAGGATTGGACCAACCTGGGTGGCGTTTTGTTCTTTTCCGCCGCACCCACTCGTCCTACAATCCTTTGAACTTTCTCTTTTTTAATTTATTTTTTGTTTCTTTAAGGACGCTGAGCAGGAGAAGGCGCTCCAGACGGGTGGGAGAAGCCTGAGAGGACCCTGACCGCCTGGAGGCTCTTAATTTTAGTTAATAAAATATCATTTAAACCTTTTCTTGTGTCCAGTGTCCTTTAAGTATGTTTTGGCCCTCATACGGTCGTAACAATCATAATCTTATTAACTTGTTTTTTTAACCTCTTTTGTTTTTTATTTCCAGTCTGTGACAGAGGTAAATCCACCTGCAGCTAAGAAGTGTGTGATGACTGAACTGAACTCTGAACTGTTCCAACACCTGTCCCACCAAGAAGAAGTTGTGAGTACAGTAATGAGGACAAATACAGCCACACTGCTGCTACTGAACAAAAACTTGATTAGTTAGATTGTAAACAGTCTGTTGCTGCTTATTGTTCTGACTGTTATTGTATTTATTAAGATTTTTATTATTGTTCATATAGTTTATTTATTGTAGAGTGCTGTTTATTTAAAATATCATCCAAATGGGTCACTTTTATTTATTACTACAATACAATACAAACATATTTTTGGCATATTTTCAAAATAAACATTTTGTAAGTCTTTATTTTGTAAAAAAAAAAAATAAAAAAAATTTGTACCGAAAATAAACCGAACCGAGCTCTCCTTGTAGTTGAACCGAACCGAAATGTGATTTTAGCGTACCGTTACACCCCTAATATATATATATATATATATATATATATATATATATATATATATATATATATATATATACATATATATATATATACATATATATATATATATATATATATATATATATATATATATATACAGGTAACCCCCGACCTACGACCCCATCGACCTGCGAACCACGGGACCTACGAACATATCATATTTAATAAAAATATGAAATTACTGTATTAAAAAAAAAAAAATAATAATTTTTTTTTTTTTTTGTGTTTAAATGTTCTTAATTTCATGTGTACATCACTTTGTTGCAGCTCTGGTTGTTTTAAAGGCTTTATAAATAATAATTATGATAAAAAAGATCATTTCTGATCATTTTTGAGCAATTTTTGAGCAATCTTGGGCAACAGGAAGTAGGTCTTCAGTTTACACGGTCACAAATTAATGTAGAACACCGGACGCTATTTTAGGTTCAGTCACTGGGGTCTCCGGTCACAAATTAATGTAGAACACCGGACGCCATCTTAGGTTAGCTGCCGAGAGCCGGACGAAGACTGGTGACCAGGATGGCTTCATATGGATTAATTACTAGCTGGAAACGTCTCTGTGAACTTTGTGGATGTCTCAGGCAGCAGCGGATTTATCGCCGATCGTGCCAGGCCGCCGTGCGAACACCTCCGGCCGGCCTGGCTACACCTCCGGCCTGGCTAGCTCCAGAGCTAACACTGGAGCTAACACGGGAGCCGGCCTTTTGAACACTGGTGACCAGGATCGCATCATATGGATTAATTACTAGCTGGAATAGCTCTGTGGACGTCTCAGGCTGGAGCAGCAGCTGCAGATTGATCGCGCCGCCGCTCCAACACTAGCTCATGGCTTGGCTAGCAGAAGCTAGCCAGCTAGCTAACACAGGTCTGGAGCAGCTGCGGTGGCTTGCCGGCCCCCGCGCTGCTTGGCCCGAAAACAATCAACGCATGGCAACCTATGTCGGCTTTGACCATCTCAAAGTAAGAAAATATATTTTTATTTATTCTGTAAATGTGAATAGCAATGTTTAACATTACAGTACACTACTGTACATGCTTAAATGTGTGCGCGCGCTCCGTTAGCATGATAAATAAAGGTTGAATGAATGAATGAATGAATAATTTTTTTTTTAAATATAATTTTCACCCCCTACCTACGAACGGATCGAGCTGCGAACGGTTCTTAGGTCCCAAACTCGTTCGTAGGTCGGGGGTTCCCTGTATATATATATATATATATATATATACATATATACATATATATATATATATATATATACATATATATATATACATATATATATATATATTTATATATTTATATATATATATATATATATATATTTATATATATTATATATATATATTTATATATAGCCGGCAGCGTTATCAATATTTGCACTACACTGCCAACTGAAAAGTAACAAAAATGATCCTAAAAGGATGAAATTACAAAAATCAAAGGATTTATTTAATACTTTACGTACATATATTCTATTCGGCCACGAAATTAACAAAAAATAGAATGATCTTTTAATCCCTAAAACCACGTTTAAATCTCAAATACACGGGTGTGTCGCCACCGCATTTATACATAAAAGTAACCCAAATACATGAAACTAACGACTCGCCGTCGAATGGTCGACACAAAACGCACAATAAAATCATCCGGCCACGTTAATTTGGCTTGAAACAGCGTTTCAGCGTTTTTGTGAATTGACTAACTTTTATAATTCATAAGCGGATTTGTGCTATTTTTATTTAAAATGCAGTACCGCTAATAACTAATTATCTATCAGTAAAAACCAATAAACTTATTTACAAGCTCTTATGCTGCTTGTTTTACCTTTTTCCCCACCGTAAACAGCAGAGAGGAGGAAGGGTGTGAGGGGGAGGGGGGCAGAGCTGAGAACAGACTCGGATCTGTCATGGTCTGTCTTCTGTTGTCTGGTGTTTCTGTGTTCTGTCTGTTTGTGTTTCTTTTAGTCTTCTCTTGAGTTTAATTTAGTTCTTTGTCTCCTCTCAGTTGTCTAGTGTCTTTGTCTTGCCCTGTTAAGCTTTCTGTTTTTGTTTCTGTGTTCTGTTTGTTTAGTCAGCTCTTTGTTCCCACTGTGAGGTTGGCTCCCTGCTGGACTTTCCATGTGTTTTCCATTCCTAGTTATTTCAGATTTACCCCGGCTTTACACTGCACGCGGCTCAGCCCCGCTCCGGTCCGCAGGTCGCAGCTGAACGAGTCCAATTCCCACTGCCTCCGCTCCGCTCAGGTCCGCCTGGATGCGCCGCTCCAAGACACGTGCGAGATCGCGCGATAAATCAAGTGATAAATAAGTAAGTCAGAACAAAACAATTCATTCGGTGGAAAGAAGGAGAACAACTGTAGAGAGACTGCTGCCTTGATCTTCTCTCGTAAATGAGCTACATGGTTTGAGCAACAGGAAGTGATGTTTACATTTCAGAATAAAATACTTTTTTATTTATTTATTTTTGTATTGCGTTATTAGGTGTAGTCATAGTCATAAATATAATAGTTTAGTCATAGAATAGTCATAATTGATAGTTTGACAGCATTTTTGTACAAATAAATCCGTATAGAGCTAGGATTAGTCCGCCCGTGGTGATTTTATTTTGTAAATACGGAAGTTGTGCTCGTTCCTTTTCCTGTTGGTGCGACGTAATCTTCAAAAGTTGACTCCGGCACAGCTCCGTCATCCGGCAGAAATAGAAAATTTTCTAATTTTGACGGACTGCCGTCCGCTCTCCGCAGCTCGCCGCCGCCGTGCGGAGCCAGTGTAAATTCTGTCATTGATTATAATGGGTGCGTATTTGCTGCGGAGGTCGGACCGGAGCGGGGCGGAGCCGGAACGCATGTGGTGTAATTCCGGGGTTAGTTTATTTCCCTGTCCTGCTCCAGATTAGTTAAATTCCTGTTTAGTTTACTTCTCTGTTCAGCCCCAGTTTAGTTATTCATGTTACATGTTTTAGTTAGTTCCCTTGCCCTGGTCTGTTATTTATTACTTCCCTAAGTGTTCACTCTGGTCCTTCCTGCTCCAATCAGTCTGATTATTTTCACCTTTGTCCCAAGCCCTGCCTGTGTGTACAGGTAACCCCCGACCTACGACCCCATCGACCTGCGAACCACGGGACCTACGAACATATCATATTTAATAAAAATATGAATTTAAAAAAAAAAAAAAAAAAAATTTTTTTTTTTTTTTTTTTTTTTTGTGTTTAAATGTTCTTAATTTCATGTGTACATCACTTTGTTGCAGCTCTGGTTGTTTTAAAGGCTTTATAAATAATAATTATGATAAAAAAGATCATTTCTGATCATTTTTGAGCAATCTTGGGAAACAGGAAGTAGGTCTTCAGTTTACACGGTCACAAATTAATGTAGAACACCGGACGGCGTTTTAGGTTCAGTCACTGGGGTCTCCGGTCACAAATTCATGTAGAACACCGGACGCCATCTTAGGTTAGCTGCCGGGAGTCGGCCCGAAGACTGGTGACCAGGATGGCTTCATATGGATTAATTACGAGCTGGAAACGTCTCTGTGAACTTTGTGGATGTCTAAGGCAGCAGCGGATTTATCGCAGATCGTGCCAGGCCGCCGCGGGAACACCTCCGGCCGGCCTGGCTACACCTCCGGCCTGGCTCTGGCCTGGCTAGCTCCAGAAGCTAACACGGGAGCTAACACGGTAGCCGGCCGAAGACTGGTGACCAGGATGGCTTCATATGGATTAATTACGAGCTGGAAACGTCTCTGTGAACTTTGTGGATGTCTAAGGCAGCAGCAGAAGCTGCAGATTGATCGCGCCGCCGCTCCAACACCAGCTCATGGCTTGGCTAGCAGAAGCTAGCCAGCTAGCTAACACAGGTCTGGAGCGGCTGCGGTGGTTCACTGGCCGGCCGGCGGGGCTGCTAGGCCCGACAACAATCAACGCATGGCAACCTAAGATGTCGGCTTTGACCATCTCAAAGTAAGAAAATATATTTTTATTTATTCTGTAAATGTGAATAGCAATGTTTAACATTACAGTACACTACTTTACATGCTTAAATGTGTGCGCGCGCTCCGTTAGCATGATAAATAAAGGTTGAATGAATGAATGAATGAATAATTTTTTTTTTAAATATAATTTTCACCCCCTACCTACGAACGGATCGAGCTGCGAACGGTTCTTAGGTCCCAAACTCGTACGTAGGTCGGGGGTTCCCTGTATATAAGTTCCTCTGTGAGTTCTGTCTTTGTCGGTTCGTCATCGTTTTGGGTTCATCCTAGTCCTGTTCCCTGAGTTCCCTGAGTTATGTGAGTTATGCTGCCATTGTCAGCCTTTTTTCTGTTTGAACAATTAAAGTATTTATTTTTGTACTTTGCCTCCTGAGTCCTGTCTGCAAATGGGTTCTTTCCACGGTCCCTGAGCCTGGACCCTAACAGTACGAACCGACCAGTTTCTGAGCCCAGCAGACAGGTTCTCCTGAGTTTTTTTTGTTTTTGTTTTTTGCTTACCTGTTTTTTGAGTTTTCTTCAAGATGAGGAGAACCACCATCCGATGTGGTACCTATTGGACTAAACCCGTCCTGGACCTGACGGAGTACAGCCAGGCGGTGGAGGTTCTGCCTTCACCTCTCCTGCTGCAGGAGGAGAGAAGGACTAAAGGTAGCCACACAACACCCAGGTCCAGTTTTTCCTCAGCTCCCGTGCCGACTTACTCTGGGTGGACGTCGGGTGAGGACGCAGAGTCAGAGGACGAACTCTGGCTTGCCCCCGTGGTCCACTCACAACCTCGTCGTAAGAGAGGCAAAAACAAGACCCGGAGAGGGTCCACCACACCTCCGGTCCGTCCAGTGGTTCCCGCTCGGTCCGGTGAGACTGAGTCCCCTGTGCCCAGCTCCAATGTCACTGTGGGCGCGGTCCCCGTTGCCTCACCTCCCAGGATTCCGGTGAGGACGAAGCTCGACCCCACACCTCCGACATGTACAGCTGTTCCTGCTCAGTTCGGCGAGACTGGGTCCCACTCGTCCCAGCTCCAGACCAGTGACTTTGCTTCAATAAATCAAACCTTATTACGTTTGCTGACCTCTGCCATGGACAATCCAGACTGTATTAACCTTTTGCTTTCCTCTGCAGAAAGCCTTGTGTTTTCTCAACCTGGTCTGGCCCAGCTTCCTTTTTATAAAGGGCTTTTGAGTGAGATAAGGGCTCTAAAGCCTGCTGCACCAAACTCTCATCCTGTGGCCACAAGCCTCCAGCCTCCTGCAGTTAGATACTCATCTATTGCAGAACCTGCAGAACCTGCAGCAGGAGGTCCAGAACCTGCAGCAGGAGGTCCAGAACCTGCAGCAGGAGGTCCAGAACCTGCAGCAGGAGGTCCAGAACCTGCAGCAGGAGGTCCAGAACCTGCAGCAGGAGGTCCAGAACCTGCAGCAGGAGGTCCAGAACCTGCAGCAGGAGGTCCAGAACCTGCAGCAGGAGGTCCAGAACCTGCAGCAGGAGGTCCAGAACCTGCAGCAGGAGGTCCAGAACCTGCAGCAGGAGGTCCAGAACCTGCAGCAGGAGGTCCAGAACCTGCAGCAGGAGGTCCAGAACCTGCAGCAGGAGGTCCAGAACCTGCAGGCCTTCCAGAAGCTCCAGTGTCTTTGGAGGGTGCCTCCCAGGAAGGAGCCCCTCCTGTCTCCTGTGCCGAGGGGGTCCCGGAGGACCTTCCTCCTGTCTCCTGTGCCGAGGGGGTCCCGGAGGACCTTCCTCCTGTCTCCTGTGCCGAGGGGGTCCCGGAGGACCTTCCTCCTGTCTCCTGTGCCGAGGGGGTCCCGGAGGACCTTCCTCCTGTCTCCTGTGCCGAGGGGGTCCCGGAGGACCTTCCTCCTGTCTCCTGTGCCGAGGGGGTCCCGGAGGACCTTCCTCCTGTCTCCTGTGCCGAGGGGGTCCCGGAGGACCTTCCTCCTGTCTCCTGTGCCGAGGGGGTCCCGGAGGACCTTCCTCTTGTCTCCTGTGCCGAGGGGGTCCCGGAGGACCTTCCTCTTGTCTCCTGTGCCGAGGGGGTCCCGGAGGACCTTCCTCTTGTCTCCTGTGCCGAGGGGGTCCCGGAGGACCTTCCTCCAGTCTCCTGTGCCGAGGGGGTCCTGGAGGACCTTCCTCAAGTCTCCTGTGCCGAGGGGGTCCTGGAGGACCTTCCTCAAGTCTCCTGTGCCGAGGGGGTCCTGGAGGACCTTCCTCAAGTCTCCTGTGCCGAGGGGGTCCTGGAGGACCTTCCTCACGTCTCCTGTGCCGTGGAGGTCCTGGAGGACCTTCCTCACGTCTTCTGCTGTCCTGAGGTCTGGCCTTCGACGTCTGCGGCTCCTGAGGTCTGGCCTTCGACGTCTGCGGCTCCTGAGGTCTGGCCTTCGACGTCTGCGGCTCCTGAGGTCTGGCCTTCGACGTCTGCGGCTTCTGTGGCCTCGCCTTCGACGTCTGCGGCTTCTGTGGCCTCGCCTTCGTCGTCTGCGGCTTCTGTGGCCTCGCCTTCGTCGTGTACGGCTCCTCTGGTCCCCGTGTTGTCTGCTATGGTCTCCAAGGCTCCTCGTGCTGGACATCTGCCTGGACTGGCTTCGTGTGATGGACGGCCTCCCGGTCGACCGCCTGACATGGCTCCTGGCGATGGACGGCCTCCCGGTCGACCGCCTGACCTGGCTCCTGGCGATGGAAGGCCTCCCGGTCGACCGCCTGACCGACTTCTGCTTGATGGATGGTCTCTCGGTCAGCCGCCCGCCCGGCCCCTCTTCTGTTTTTGAACGTTGCCCAGGTCTTGCCCTGTCGGTTTTTGTTTAGTTTGTTCTGGCCCTCCGTCCTTGTGTTTTCCCCCATCCTCCCGCCCGTTCTGTGTTTGTGCTTTGTGGGACGTCAGGTGACGTCCCTTGAGGGGGAGGTTCTGTCATGGTCTGTCTTCTGTTGTCTGGTGTTTCTGTGTTCTGTCTGTTTGTGTTTCTTTTAGTCTTCTCTTGAGTTTAATTTAGTTCTTTGTCTCCTCTCAGTTGTCTAGTGTCTTTGTCTTGCCCTGTTAAGCTTTCTGTTTTTGTTTCTGTGTTCTGTTTGTTTAGTCAGCTCTTTGTTCCCACTGTGAGGTTGGCTCCCTCTCCTGGACTTTCCATGTGTTTTCCATTCAACCTACCCTGCTCCATTTTAGTTATTTCAGATTTAGTTTATTTCCCTGTCCTGCTCCAGATTAGTTAAATTCCTGTTTAGTTTACTTCTCTGTTCAGCCCCAGTTTAGTTATTCATGTTACATGTTTTAGTTAGTTCCCTTGCCCTGGTCTGTTATTTATTACTTCCCCAAGTGTTCACTCTGGTCCTTCCTGGTGTTGTGCTCCAATCAGTCTGATTATTTTCACCTTTGTCCCAAGCCCTGCCTGTGTGTATATAAGTTCCTCTGTGAGTTCTGTCTTTGTCGGTTCGTCATCGTTTTGGGTTCATCCTAGTCCTGTTCCCTGAGTTATGTGAGTTATGCTGCCATTGTCAGCCTTTTTTCTGTTTGAACAATTAAAGTATTTATTTTTGTACTTTGCCTCCTGAGTCCTGTCTGCAAATGGGTTCTTTCCACGGTCCCTGAGCCTGGACCCTAACAGGATCTACCATGTAGGTAAATGCCTGGGGGTCCCATTTCAGCAGTGGCCCCGGCCCCGCCTCGCCCCGTGCAGTCACCTACATCACTAACATTGATCCTGCTTGTTAATGTACATTTAACATAAAAATAATTATAGTTACGATGAAAACGATCATTAAATACGCAATAAAAAAAACGGTCGATTTCTTTATCCCCCTACTAAAAATGGACTATTCCATCTTGACATCTTCCGGGTCACTCAGAGGTGAACTCGGGGGCTAATTCTGTGGCTACTGTTTGTGCTGGGTACTTGGATAAATCCGTAGAGAACCCCGCTGTTTCAAGCCAAATTAACGCGGCCGGAGGATTTTATTGTGTGTTTTGTGTCGACCATTTGACGGTGAGTCGTTATTTTTATGTATTTTAGTTACTTTTCATTAAATCTGTTGACTACCTATAGACGCTAACTCTGTGTCTGCCTGTTGGTAGTGCTGGGTTACTAATGGATAAATCCGTAGAGAACCCCGCTGTTTCAAGCCAAATTAACGTGGCCGGATGATTTTATTGTGTGTTTTGTGTCGACCATTCGACGGCGAGTCGTTAGTTTCATGTATTTGGGTTACTTTTATGTATAAATGCGGTGGCGACACACCCGTGTATTTGAGATTTAAACGTGGTTTTAGGGATTAAAAGATCATTCTATTTTTTGTTAATTTCGTGGCCGAATAGAATATATGTACGTAAAGTATTAAATAAATCCTTTGATTTTTGTAATTTCATCCTTTTAGGATCATTTTTGTTACTTTTCAGTTGGCAGTGTAGTGCAAATATTGATAACGCTGCCGGCTATATATAAATATATATATATATATATAATATAGAAATATATAAATAGCGGATTAGATTAGCTTCCCCTAATTTTCATAAGACATTTGTGCTTTTGAAATTGTAGACCTAAAAAAATTTATAAGCGTTTTAGAAATTGTGGAACTAATTTTTTTAATTAGCGGTGCCCAGCACTGTTCATTAGCTCCTCAAAGTACTCCTTCCATCTTCCTGTCACTCCTCACTTGTTAGAACATTACCATTCCTATCTTTAACAAGCCTAACCTGCTGTACATCTTTTCCAGCCTGATCCTAATTACTGTTGTTGTTGTTGCTGTTGTAGCCCAGTCATTTGGAAGCTCTTTCCTGCTCCCCAGAGCCTTTGTTGAAGCTTTATGTCTTCACATTAAATAATTGAGACGAGAGAATTCCTTCTTTTAGCCAGCCAGGAGGGATTTATTAATATGTTAGGGATAGATCATTACAGCCGACAGTCCATACCAAATCTGACTCAAAATAGCAATGCAGTTACTTTTATACTTGTGTCTGATGTCATCACTTACGCAAATAAAGGGTCTGCTCTTCCCGTCAGGGAAGAAATGAAAACAGTTCTGGGAAAAGCAAGGAGGGACTGCTTTCCGTCAGTAATTGGAACTTCGCACGAACATAAACAGTTTAGTTTATCTGCTTGTCAGAGGATAAGAAGTTTTTCCTTTGCACGAAAGAAAACAAGATTAAGATTAATGACTGTGTTTTTATAGGAAGCTTTACCAGATGTTTCATGACCTCCTGAACTTTTGTACGAGTGTTCTGTCCAAGTGTTGGATTTCTGCACTCATTGTAATGTTTATCAAAACCTACAAATACATATCAAAACCTACCGTAAACACCTGTGTATAATACGCTCCGGTGTATAATACGCTCCGGTGTATAATACGCTTTGGCCAATATTTGGAAATAAATCAGAAAAATCGGTGGATAATACGCTTCAGTGTATAATACGCGCTGCCGTGACAGTCTTTTTTATGGCCACTAGATGGCGCCAGGATACGCCTCCAGGTACAGTCTGCAGGTAAACAGACTACAGGGTGCATTAGCGCCCATAGCGGTCGAAACTGGTACTGCACCATTTTTAGGCCAAAATGAAAAACAGCGAATCAGAGCCAAAAATGGGTCTAAAAATATGGGAAAAAATCTGTAGATAATACGCTTCGGTGTATAATATGCAGGACATTCAAATGAGCAATAAAAGTGCGTATTATACACCGGTTTTTACGGTACAATCCTCCCTTTTTGAGATAGATCTCAAACTAAGGCTGACTAATGTCTACTTTTTCAGTGTTGCATGCATAATAATAGTGAAGTCTAATAAAAGTTAACATAATAAAAAGTTATATATTAACAAAAATGAGCTACTCTCCTTAAGTGTAATCATAAGCTAGAGACTAAGCTAGATTATGTTTAAGGTTCAAGGTATCACGGATTTATCTTACCTAAGTTTAATCTATGGAGGCAGTTTCTGGCACTCCCGAAGGAGCCAAAAAACCTCTCTACCTTTGCTTGTCATTGTTCCCACATTTAGAGTTGCAAACCTCAGTCCTACATTTTTGGCTTTCCTCTTCTCCTTCTGTCTCCTGACACATTTCCCTCCTCGTGGTCTTTGACTGACAGTAGCACAATTTCTGCCGGCACCATTTTTGTTCTGGGGCGGCTGTGGCTAGCCGCCCCAAAACAAAAATTTAGGGGTTCAATTCCACCAGCAGTCACATACTGAAGTGTCCCTGGGCAAGACACTGAACTCATTATTGCCTCCAATGTGTGTCCTATTGGTGTATGAATGTTATAAAAGCACTGATTAGTCTATGTACAGAAATAATAGAGTGCTGTATGAATGGGTAAATGAGGGCACAGATTGTAGTGTAAAGCTCTTTGAGTGTCTTGATAAGATAGAAAAGTGCTATATACTGTACTGTAAGTGCAGTCCATTTAACATTTGTCAACAGCACCAGTGGTTGTCATTGTTAATCCGGGCCTCGACCGAATCACTATGTCAGTTTGATGAACTAACATTATAGTTTTGTCAGAACTCTTTTACTCCTGACGCCCTCCCTGACACAACCCTTACCATTTACCTGGGCTTGGGACCAGCACAAGCTATATACTGTCTTGTGCTCCCTAATTGCTGATTTTATTGAAAAGCAGCAACCAGTATGCTTAAAAATTTCAGAAAAAATGTCTAAGGTCATTTTACAAATCTTAACACTTTTTCCATCACTTTAAAGGCTTTGGTGTCCTGAAAAAGGCAGTGATGTATTTAATTTGAACTCCGAAGTCAAAATGTTAAATTTCAACATTTGAAATACCTCCGAGTCCAAAGTCATATTTTTCACATGGAAAGCTAAAGGTTCCTCACAGTCTCCAACTTCAAAGTCCAACATGTCTGGTTCAAACATTAAAGCTGACGATAGATGCAGCAATAAACTGTTTTGGCAGCACTAATAAAAATAGGAACCTAAAAGTGCAACAATCCATCATTTAGACCTACTGTCTATTGCTCATGCACTCAATTACAAGCAGAACAAAAAAGTCAAAATAGTCTTGCCATATTTTATCCCAGAACATAACACTTTTTTTGTGCTGCAAAATTCTTTTGTGAAGACGTAAATTGCATGCCTTGAAAAATGTTCTTGTGTACTTTTTTTTTTCAGGTGACATGAGGAAATACCAAATAAGGAGCCATTCATGTTTTTGATTTTGGTTTGGTTACAAAAGTATTGGATTACAAGCTCATGGTCATTTCCAGCAGAGCTATTCCAACCAGCTTCAAGTAACACAGTGGTTCTATTTCATTCCAAGCAGTCACCCAAGCTGTTTTACCAAGGGGTAGATCAGGAGGTGACTTTAACAGGGATATGGCTTCCATCTGCTTCCTATTAGTTTTGTTTTTCTACTGTGCCCGCCCTACAAGGAGAGGGCCAGAAAAGAAGTTGAACGGAAAACAAACACAAAGAATAGACAGCTGGGACTGCTTACATTTGTATTTGCAAAGCGGTGTAGCAACTTTTGGTGGCATTTATTGTATCTGATTAAATTCAAATTTAGCTATCAGTAACTTGACACCACTTACTTTATGTGGCAAAGAAAGATAAATCTATACTTGACAGAAGTTTGATCTAATGTTTTTTGTCAGTTCATACAGCTTTAGGGAATAGATTTTCTTGACCACATACAAAAAGAATGCAGGTTTTTAAAATCTATGCACAAGAGGATGATATAAGTTGTTATACAAAGTAAAATCTTAGTCACTGTACCATGGAAAATGCCTAAATAAATTTTTATTTTTGTCTTCTCTTACAGGCTGCCTGATATCTGTGAAGGACACAATGAAATCAAAAGACTGTCAGCACCAGCTGCATAAAGTGCCTTCTCAGTCCATGTTCTTGAAACAGATTTTACTGATTGCCTTTGAAGAGTATCTTGAAAAATATAATTCCTATAGTAGTATATGCCATGATCAACTGTTGGACTGTTGTTCTCCTGTTTCACAGACTTTCAATTACCCAACCAGTCTTCTCTTATTAGTATCTCAAATGCACACGATCGGAAGCAAAATCCTGTTTTTATTATTTGCATTTAAACCAAATAAAACAAAATGTTTCCAACATGTTTTTTAAATTTTATTATTCTTTTTTATTTGAGATAGTCTTGTTCTATTTGCATAAAGATATTATTTTTTTTGGGTCAACAATTATTGTTTTTAAATGTGCTTTTAAATAAAGTTAACCTGACAATGCACAATTCCACTTTTGGAAAATATTTAAAAACTGGGACCCGACCTTAGTTTTCTACATCCAAGATGTATTTAACGGTAATTTTGGAATTATTTTGAATTTAATAATCAATATACATCATCAGTCAATACGGGTGTAATGAGTAGTATTTTTCTATGGGAGTTTATTAGGCTGTTTTGGAGTTTATGTCCATTTTTTGTGCTATAAGACATTTCTACACAACAGCACATTTATGTTCTGGATCAGCTGACTGCATTTTCAAAAGCCAAAGTCATGCCTTGTATGAAATCCCAAAAGAGGACATATGTTTTGAGTCTTTTTTAATTCAAGTCAAATTTTGTTTATGTGAAGGGTTTAATATATAAAGCATCCCAGGAGTTTGCCATTAGGATCTTAAAACACAAAAGAACAACGGATTTTTATGCACATTTATGCAAACATACAGAAACACAGACATATCCTCATACTCAAAATCATAACAATGTTTTTACAAAATGAAATAAACAAGGAAAACTTCAGCATATAGTTTTACAGATAGAAACGTTTTTAAGTTTTACCTAAAAGTATTTATAAAGATGGATTCTCACAGATATAGAGGCAGTGTATTCAATTTAACAAAGTTGTCAGGTTCCTCTGGACGGGTTCTTTTTGTTGAAAGTTTCGTCTTACATCCAAAAGACAAAAGAGGATGAGGACGAGATCAGATGAGTCAGCGGGGGAGAGGACAGACTCCAAAAAACATTTTGTCGCCATCAAACTGGTTGACCCACTATGAGAAGGTGCTGTTTATGACACTGAGTTTGTTGTGGCTCCTCGAACTGATGAAGTCTTCTGGATGAAAAATGAAACATTTCAACACAAAGAAACCATCCAGAAGACCCAACTTTACTCTGTTGGATTTTTTTTACCTGGATTATTGAGCATGAACTTTGATGTATTCAAATTAATTGTGGCACAAATAGAAATGGCAGCTTCAATTTAATTTTGTAAAGGTACAAGGTATGACTTACCGGTAATACCATTGCATGCAAACCTGAAGGATCTAACTGGTGTATAACAACTTCCTGTGTATTTTACATGTTGTGTTGTGACTTGGCGCTATAAATAAACTGAATTAAATTTAATTGAATTGGTGCAAAAACGGATCCTGTTATCTGCACATCACAACTTAAAATTACCCACCACTGCACCCTGTATTCACTGGTTAACTGGACATCATTAACCTCACGCAGACTCTTCCACTGGTACATTTTCATCTTTAAATCACTTCTTGGTCTGCTGCCCTCATACATCTCCTCCTACATGTCTTTGCGTGAGTGCAGCTACAGCGTGCGCTCTCAGGACATGATTACCTGCAGTGTTCCGTCAGTGAGGACTGAACTTGGAAAAAGGGCCTTCTCCTACTCTGCTCCTGCTTCATGGAATATCTTACAAAAAGATCTGAAGCTCTCGACCTTGACTTCTCTAAATGGTTTTCAGAATCTGTTGGAATCCTGGCAAAAACCAATGCAGATTTGTTCCTGTCTTTGATTTTATACGTCTACCTTATGTTTTGCTCGTTTTTTGATACTTTGTTAAAAAAAAAAAGTATTTCTTTCTTTTGTTTTTTTCTCTTTTTTGTTTTCTATTGTTTATTGTTTGTTTATTGTTTAAGGAAATTCTACCATTGCTGTTCATCGTTCTTTAGTTTTAGCAGGTCGCTTTCGTAAATGAGCCCATGAGGTTCAATAAGATTTACCTGACTAAATAAAGGTTGAATGAATGAATGAATAAAATGATTGAATTAATTTTAATGAAAACTCTTAAGTTTTAAAATGTTTCCCAATTGATAAAAAGCCAATTTAGTGAGTTGATTGATGCAACTTTTACAGTTCAAATCACAGTTTATTATTACATCAATGTTTAGTGCTTCATTTTTGCTCTTTATGAGAATCTAAGAAGAACTGCAACTTTCTTTGTGTCTTTCCACTCAAGACGAGTCTGTTTTATCTGTATGTCTGCAAGCCATTTTGTGATTTATATTTTTAATAAAGTCATTCATTGTGTAAGATAATGTATAGTATTTGCATTGTCAGAAGATAACATGTACAGTTGTAGTTCATCTGCATTTTCATGAGGGTTTACATTTTTTCTGAAAGACATAAACAAGTGGAAGCTTACAGAGGTAGATTAAAATTGGACCAAAGATTGAGCCTTGAGGCACACCACCACAAACAACATCCACTTTGTCAAAGTTAAAAACACCACTGGGCACAGCAATTGCCTGTCAAATAATCAATGTAAATCAGTTGTGAACTGTAGAAGAGAAGCCAATTAAGTTTTCTAAATTGACCAAACTATTTTTTAAAAATCACTAAAGAAACTAAACACAAATAAAAAGACATCATGAAAGGCAGTTTTTATGTGTTTTACTGAGACATGTTTGATGAAGCAATATTATCAACTTCTACATAAAACATATTGGGTACTGGATTGTTAGCAGTGAGTTTCTGTCCATATCATACAATCAAATGTGTTGTTTTTGTTGCTGTACAAATAGTTTAATCCCTAGTGTTGCCAGAAACATGTCATACACCATCTTGATTTTTGCTACAAACACTTCTCTGCGTTCAGGCTGATCTCTTGAGAATTCAAACAGAAACTCCTCAGCTACACTTCTAACCTTCCAAAAATAAGAAAACTGTTCTACCACAGTATGTAATACATGAATTTATTCCATGCAGAAATTAGAATAAATGCAAACATTTCCAATGCCCACACTCCATCTGGACACCGGAGCATAATACTAAAATGCTCATCACCACTAGCATTGTTAAGCAGAAGCCTGCATCTAAAAGAAATGGAAGGCGGTATCACTGGAAGATGAAAACCTCTTGCAAAGATGCTTTAAATCCAGAGATTGGTATTTATTTTCTACACAGAGATGACTTAAGTGTTTGTTTACCAGAGTAACTGTGGTAAACTATGTGGGGAATACAATTCCCACTGAGGTCAATGTGATTCTTCTCTGATAATAAACTCAAGATTAGCAGTGACCAGAAAAAGCTGCGCAAGAAAAAGAGGTTTCCCAAAGCCTCTGCCAATGTGGCTTTGTGTTATTGTGGAGATGACAGAAAGAAGTGAAACTGAACAGATAGCTGCAGCAAAAAAAAAAAAAACTGGACGTGCTGTTTAACAGAACAACCTGGAAGTGTGGTTAGGGATGAAAAAGATCACTGGCTTCTATAAAGCGAGTGGTATCAAACTGATGATAAAAGTCTGGATATTAACAGAGTTGACTTTGTTTGGGTGATTGCAAAGACCCTGCATAATTTCACCCTGCCCCAAACCAAATACATGTAGATTTTAAAACATAGAATATTTGATTAGAAAAACACTTCAGCTTTAACCACACCTTTTTTTCTTTTCTTTCGGCTTCTCCCTTCGTTAGGGGTCACCACAGCGAACTAGTTGCATGAAGACTTGGCAATTGTTTTTATGCCGGATGCCCTTCCTGACACAACCACTGAGCTACCACAGCCCTCTGTGTGGAGCAGAGAGCAGATATCTAGGGTTCCCGGGGGAGCAGATGGTGTGGGTTAAGGGCCTTGCTCAAGGGACCAGAGTGGGGCAGATGAGGGTGGAGACAGGTGTGACCGCTTCACTTATCCCACCCACATTTTTGATGTTGTCGGTACCGGGGCTTGAACCGGCGATCTTCTGATCACAAGCTCACCTTCTTAACCTCTACGCCACCACTCCCATTAGATCTTAATACAACATGAGCAACATGACCTTTTAAATCAGGACACAGTTATTTTAGACCAAGGTGACTCAAGTGATAGTTCATGGTGGACCTTTATGCCCCTTTTCCACTTGCTGGTGCGGGTTGGTTATTGCATGCGTGCCAGACACGAGCTGGATGCATTTTCCACCTGACTTACGAGCAGCGCCGCACCAGAATTCTGGATGCTTTTCTTGGCAGGGTCGAAACGCGCTATAAGCAAGCCGTCCTTCACGTCATAGGTAGGGGGGGAGGAGTCTGTGTGGACTGGAGCTGGCTGCCACTGAAGCGAGCAGCGAACACGGAAGGACTTTACATGATTAACACGGTAAAAACAATTATTTGTTTTTAAAATTATAGCGAAGATGTGTCTTAAGCAGAACTTGGTGTAGGCCGTGGTGTAGTGGTAATGGCAGTCGTCTCCCGATCGGAAAGTTGGCGGTTCGACTCCCGAGACCCGCACCATGTGTCGTTGTGTCCTTGGGCAAGACACTTAATCCTGAGTTGCTCCCGGTAGGACTGGAAAGCACCTTGCATGGTAGTCTGCCGCCACCGGTTTATGAATGTGTGTAGCATTCAATATATGTGTAGCACTTTGAGATTTTCAGTAATGAAAAGTGCGTTATAAATTGAATTAATTATTATTATTATTATTAACTTTTCCTTAATAAATTCACATAATGCTCAAAACTGCAGGATTTTAAAAAGTAGGTTCGTCACGAGCACACGCGCGGGCGGCTTTATTTCTTTAAAATGTAACTAAATAAACACTTAAAAAATATATTTTATAGCTGACTTTATACCACGATGGTTTGTGAGCTTAACCGTTCCTTAATAAATTCACGTAGTGGTCAAATCTGCTGGATTTAAATTGATTCGCTTTGACTTCTTCCAAACCTGTCACGTGCGCTACGAAAATAATTATAAAAAAATCAAATTTTGATTCAAATAACTCCAACAGGTTACAGTTTGTACATGAACATCTTGTGATTACATTCTGTTAGTTTAAAAAAAATCTGCTGTGTGGTTTATGAGGTATTTGCATTTATATGCCAAAAAAAACAAAGAGAAAAAACAAAAACAAAGCTAGCCTCCATACATTTGTCTATAAAAATTTCGAATTTTAATTTATTACTTGAAAACAGATTGAGTTAACCATGTTTTTCTTCTTTTACAGTCATGAGAAAGGAGTTACCAGAATTGAACAACTTGTGTCTTCTGGATGAAGCCCGAGAGACAAAGGGGAAAAAAGCATTTAGGTGGATGCAGTATTTTTATTTTTGTGCTTTTTTTAACTTCTTACTTTTCCTAATAAACTTTTTTTTTCTTAAGTGGTGTCATTGAACAATAATTTCCTAAACATATTTTACAATGTTAAGTGTGTACAGTATGGTGTTTGTTTAAAAACATACTGGAAGTTAAGAAAAATTTCCATTTGTATTTGACCTTTAAAGAATCATAAGAAAAAGATTATTAGATTTGAACAGCCCTCCATCCATCCATCCATCCATCCATCCATCCTGATGTCGGGTCGTGGGTGCAGCAGTGTTTCCCGGGATGCAGATGTCAACATCAACCCGATGGAGCTGTTCTGCCCATAAGGAGTTTCCTGATCAACAAACATTTAATTATTAATACTTTGTGTGGTGATATGTCCCAGTTGGGTTGCCGTAGCCAGTATAGACTGAGCATGCACAGTGTGTGTGTTTTAGTTGTAGACTGAGCGTGACACGAGACGTTAACATGTCCTGCTATTAGCTGTTCAATAAAGCCGAGTTCGCCAAGCTACCTCGTGAGTCCACCGCCTGTTCTTCCCAGAAGCAGCCGTTCATGACATGGTGTCAGAAGTGGCCGACAGGACGCCTTACTGAGTGAGTAAATGGCAAAGTTCGGTCCACCGGAACCTTTCGACTTCTCGCGCCCGGCAGAATGGCCGATGTGGCGTCGTCGCTTTGATCGCTACAGAATAGCGTCAAAGCTGGACAGAGAGAGCGGAGAGGTACAAGTCAACACGCTTCTTTATGCCCTGGGAAGAGAGGCAGAGGCTATTTACGACTCGTTTGTGTACGAGAGAGTAAATGTGGCGGCTGATGAATATGAAGAAATCGAGGAGACACATCCTGAGCTAGATTACACGACGGTAATGGCGAAATTCAGCGACCATTTTGTGCCAAGAAGAAATGTTATTCACGACAGAGCTTGCTTTCATAAAAGAGTGCAGAAAGCCGGAGAGCCTGTTGAAGCATTCGTCAGAAGCTTATATGAACTAGCACAAAACTGTGAGTTTGGAGGCACAAAAGACGAACAGATTCGAGACAGAATTGTGATTGGAATACTGGACCACAGTATTTCTGAAAAATTGCAGTTGGAGGCAGACCTCACGCTGGAACGAGCTATTCAGATAGCAAGGCAAAGTGAACAAATAAAGCAGCAGAGTGCTAGCTTGCGTGTCGAGCACATGGTCGACGCAATGAGTCAAGGGGGACGCCATTTTAAAACTTCAAAGAGCGACAACGACGCAAGATGGCGGCGAAAACCGGAGCCCAGTGAGCCCAAAGACCCCTTCACATGTTCACGCTGTAATAGACAACATGGAAAAACGCAGCCATGCCCAGCAAAGAACAAGAGGTGCCATAAATGCAATAAATTGGGACATTTTGAAATAGTCTGCAAAACAAAAATGCTGAAAGAGGTGACAGTAGTTTCTAACAATTCAGTAGAGAGTGACGACATGATTTTTCTTGGAGCAGTAACTAGCCAGCTATAATAGAACAGCCAGATTCAGAAAGTGAGTGGCTTGTAGAATTACCTATAAATGGCTGTACGGTCAGATTTAAAATCGACACAGGTGCAGACATAACAGTGATGTCGCTGACTACATTTAATAGACTGCTAAATAGCCCAAGATTAGTCACAGAAGCTAAAATGCCACTGGTCACCAGCCCTGGAGGTGAAGTCCACTGTGTGGGCAGGTTTATGGCCACAAGTCAGTTTAAAGGACAGAAATACAGATTCTGGGTCACAGTCATAAAGGGACCCTATGCTCATAACCTGTTGGGAGGTAGTGTAGCTAGGAAGATGGGTTTAGTCAGGAGAATTAATAATATTAATACAGACCTCTTAGAGGATGTTTTTGGAGAAATAGGCCTGCTAAAATGCGACCCGGTAAAAATAGAACTGAGAGCAGATGCAGAGCCCTACAGCCTGACAACGCCACGACGTGTCCCATTTCCTCTCCTTTCTAAAGGGCGAGATACACTCGAGCGTCCTCACGATACGCCAATACGCAGCGTACGTACGCCCCGTACGCAGCGTAGCCCCGCGTAGCCCCTCAGGGCAAGTACGCGCAAAGGTATTTTTTTACTACGCATACGCGATCCGCGTGCGCGATACGCGGTGTCTGACCATAAACTTCCCGGCGCCGGACTGTTTTGTATGTTACACAAATGAAATAAATTCCCCTTCTTTATCGCTGATCGGGCCTTTTCTTTTGTTTTTTTGCCTAAAGTCAAGTAACCGCTTCTTCCTCCGTTCACTCGATGATTGAAATGAATGAATTCAGGTCCTACCTTGGTGCGCGATGTTTTAATATCCCCTGGTGGGCTGTGTGCTGCAGGAAAAGCGCTCCCTGTTATTATTTTTATTTCTGAGAGAACTTTTTATAACATATATAGTAGAAACAGCGCATCAGAACACCGCAGAAGTCTGAGCGAGCTGCTCATGTTGAAGGTTTCACTTTCAACTAGGTTTCACATTCAGCTGACTGAGCGCTGTCAATCAATTCAGTAGGCGTGTCAGCAAGTGACCAATCAGCGTGCTCAGTTGTCCCCTTCGTGTGCAGCAGCTCATATTACAACAAGGAGAACGTCTGAGCTGAAGTCAGCTGAAGTGAAGCAGCCGCTCCGTATACGCGCGTATACGTCCGTATACGCGCGTATACGGAGTCTGCTTCACTGTATCTCGGCCTTAAGGTTGAGGCAGAACTGAAAAGAATGCTAGATTTTGTTCTGTTCTCCGATATGTGTATATTTAATAAACCCTTGAGGCTACACAGAAGCATGCATGACACGACTACGTCTTAACAGGTAACCTTTATTACGGTCCGACCCGCAACACAATACAACACAAAGGTTCCTACCAACAGCCTGATACTACATCCCCCTTTCTGAATAGGATTTGTTGTGAGGGTCTACAAACATAATTGCACTAATACTAATACACCAACAATGCACAAACTCAAATCTCTTTACAGTCACAGTTCAGCCTAAGAACCCAGATGTATATAAATCTCAGAACAGTAATCTCTGTAACATTTAACTTTAACTAAGAGGGAGGGGTGGACTACCCAAATCCTCTAACTGAGTGTGGGGATTATTCTGCCCCATGCAGGAAACTCACTCAGTTCCTATGAACAAATATAATCATCCAGATAAGCTGGAGGTCTCCTATTTCTCAGTGAAACTCGACTCTCAGGTGGTGGAGTCTGATGGCTAGCCTCCTGCTGGTCTTCATCTGGATCAGGTGTGTGTGTGTAATTGTCAATGTTTTCTTCATGTACTGTCTCATGTGGAACAGCAGAAGTTTCAGTTGCTCTAGGAGTGTGTGAAAGGTGGTAGTTATTCCTTCTCAGCAAGCCTCTGGGTGTCTCGACAATGTAGGATCGAGGTGGACCTGCTCCAGACACTACTCTTCCTCTTGTTTGCAGATCTGTCACCCACACCTCCTCACCTGGATGTAGAGTTGACATGTTGTGAGCCCGGTGCCTCCGGTTGTAGTTTTGTCTTTGTTTCTGTCTATAATTGTCCTCTGCAGTCCTCAGTTTTTCCATATCAACATTCTTTGGTGTTAGTTGCGACTGAGTAACAGGAACAGTTGTCCTTATCCTCCTTCCCATGAGAAGCTCAGTCGGACTGAATCCATTTGCCAATGGAGCGGAACGGTAGGCCATGAGAGCGAGATACGGATCCTTCGACTTTTTAAGGAGAGTCTTGATGGTTCTGACAGCTCTCTCAGCCTCGCCGTTGCTCTGAGGAAAATTTGGGCTGGAGGTTTCATGGCTGAAACCCCATTCTTGTGCAAATCTTCTGAAGGAATCTGAAGCAAACTGTGGCCCGTTATCAGATCGGAGACATTCTGGTATGCCATGCCGTGCAAAGATGGACTTACAGTGTTCGATCACTCCTTCAGATGTTGTGGAGGTAAGTTTTGCAACTTCAAAAAATCTGGAGAAATAATCCACAACAATCAAATATTGTTTTTCCTTAAACTGGAAAAGATCAGCTCCCACCATGGCCCATGGTCTTTGTGGGAATTCAGTGGGCAGTAGTGGCTCTTTGTGTTTTGTTCTCTCCCGACAGCATGTGTCGCAGGTCTCCAACAGCTTAATCAGCTCGCTGCTGAGACCCGGCCACCACACTGAATGTTTGGCCCTTTCTCTGCATTTAGTTATTCCCAAGTGACCCTCATGTAGTTTCAAAAGAATGTCCTTTCTGAGAGAAGCTGGAATCACTATTCTGCTACCATAAAGAAGCAGACCATTTTGAACAGTAAGTTCACCTGAGAATGGCAGATAAGGCTGAACACTTTTCTCAGTAGAGTATTTATCTGGCCATCCTTCTACACAGAACTTTTTCAGCTGTTTGAGTATGCTGTCGTCGTCCTGATGTCTTTGGATTTCTCTCAGTCGTGGTTCCGTGGCAGGTAAAGATGCAACGACTGAGTCAACATACAAGTTGACCTCCTCTTCTTGCAGACCTCCTGACTCGCTGGAGATTGGAGCTCTGGACAAAACGTCAGCTGTAGCAATATTTTTGCCAGCCACATGGGAAATACTGTAAGAATCCAAACTGATTTGGTTTAGTCTGGCAACCAGTTTTAATGCCATTGCAGCACGTCCACTCAGCAGTGATGTACACAAGTCCTTCACAACATAAATGTCCTCCTTGGTACTACCACTGTTGTTACTGAGAGTTGCTGTAAACATGCCTTTCACCTTCAAATCGGTGCCTCCCGGTCCCTGTAGGATTTTCTTTGGTTTATCTAATTTGCCTAATTGATGCTGAGAATACCATGTCTCTGGGACAGCTGTGACATCAGCTCCTGTATCTATTTTAAATACAGTCTTATGTTTGTCCACCAGTATGTCTGTCATCCATGGATTTTCATTAGCTTCTGTAGAAAGTGATCCCAGGAAAGCAACATCCTTGTCTATATTTGTGCTTTCTGTTTCAAATCCAGCATTTACTTCACATATTTTTTTATTTCTGCAGACTTTTGCAAAATGTCCCTTCTTTCCACAATAATTGCAAGCTGCTTCTCTAGCAGGGCATTGCTGCATACTGTGTCCTTTCATGTCACCACATCTTCTGCACTGGACCTTTTTATCCTGTGTTGTTTTTGTGACAAAAGGTTTGAACGCGGCCTTCGGTTGTCTGTAGCGCGCGCTCCCGCTCGCGTGAACGCGGTCCAACTGCGCCCCCACAATGTCCGGCTTGAAGTTAGCATGAAGCATTTCCTGTTGCTTTTTTACTAGCTCGCTCTGACGGGCTCTGTTTAACGCCTTCTCGAGCGTCAGTTCAGCGTCCATTTGTAGCTGTTCTGATAGTCTTTTATCTCTCAAACCCACGACGAATCTGTCACGCACCATCTCATCATGCAAAGTCCCGTATCCACAGTATTCAGCCAAACAGTGCAGCGCGGTGTGAAAGCCGTCGATGGACTCACCCGTCTCCTGTTGGCGCTGGTTGAATTTCGCCCGTTCAAATATAACATTCCTGCGGGCTACGAAGTGAGCATCCAGCCGTCCTTTAACAGTCTCGTACTCACTCGCTTCTTCTGGAGTTAGATGCAGGGAAACCAGTATATCTTCTGCCTCGTCCCCCATGGTGTAGATAAGCGTGTTTACTTGGTTTTCATCCGCTTGTGTCTCCAAACCAGACGCGATACGAAACCTCTCGAAACGCTTTATCCACTTCGTCCAGTCTTCAGCTCTGAACGTGAACTTTTCTGGCGGGGCGACTTGAAACTGGTTCATGATGACGTCGTTTTTAATTATTCTCTCTCTTCACTTAGTATTTTATACTTTTATACTTCTGACACCATGTTCTGTTCTCCGATATGTATATATTTAATAAACCCTTGAGGCTACACAGAAGCATGCGTGACACGACTCTGTCTTAACAGGTAAACTTTATTACGCCAAAAATACACTACACGCGGCTCCGCTCTGCCCCGCTCCGCAGGTCGCAGCTGTGCGAGTCCAATTTCCACTACCTGCGCTCAGCTCAGGTCTGAGTGGATGCGCTGCTCCGAGACGCATGCGCGGGAATTGCGAGATCGCGCGATAAATCAAGTGATAAATAAGTAAGTCAGAACAAAACAATTCACTCGGTGGAAGAAAGAGAACAACTGTAGATACTGCTGCCTTGATATTCTCTCGTAAATGAGCTACAGGACATGGTTTGAGCAACAGGAAGTGATGTATTACATTTCAGAATAAAATACTTTATTTATTTCTTGTATTTCTTTTTATTTCTTGTATTGCGTTTGTAGGCGTAGTCATAAATGATAGTTTGACAGCATTTTTGTACAAATAAATCCGTATAGAGCTAGGATTAGTCCGCCCGTGGTGATTTTATTTTGTAAATACGGAAGTTGTGCTCGTTCCTTTTCCTGTTGGTGCGACGTAATCTTCAAAAGTTGACTCCGGCACAGCTCCGGCGTCCGGCAGAAATAGAAAAATTTCTAATTTTGACGGACTGCCGTCCGCTCTCCGCAGCTCGCCGCCGCCGTGCGGAGCCAGTGTAAATTCTGTCATTGATTATAATGGGTGCGTATTTGCTGCGGAGGTCGGACCGGAGCGGGGCGGAGCCGTAACGCATGTATAAATAAAGGTTGAATGAATGAATGAATGAATGTACTGTAGTGTATTTTTGGCGTTACGGTCCGACCCGCAACACAATACAACACAAAGGTTCCTACCAACAACCTGATACTACACACACCCTCTCCCAATTCACTTTCGCCTACCTCATAAGCGGTTGGGCTGAACTAGCGGTGCTAGTCTGAGTTTTGGCCTTGTTTTTAATTGGTCAAGGTTAGCGTTTCTTGCACTCTCTCAATTCACTTTTGCCAACCCCATACACGGTTGGGCTGGGCTAGTGGTGCTAGTCTGAGTTTTGGCCTTGTTTTTAATTGGTGAAGGCCAGCATTCTTTGCACCCTCTCCCAATTCACTTTTGCCTACCTCATAAGCGGTTGGGCTGAAATAGGGGTGCTAGTTTGAATTAAAAAAATAATAAAAAAAATTTATTCATTTTATAAAAAAGAACACACAACAAACACGTTTCTTGTATAAAAAAAGAAAAATAATGTATAAAATGAAAGGCGGCAGAAGAAGAAAATATCTTATTATGTCTGCCCCTTTTCAAAAATAAAAAATCATTTCAAACAATAATTATATTTAAGTAATAATGATAAAAAAGGAATAACACATCTCAATTTTCAAATTTCGAGATATTACACATTGATCTACTTCATACGTATTTCTTCAACAATTCACTTTTTAACGTTGACCTTGTTTTTTAATTGGTGATGGTTAGCGTTTCTCGCACCCTCTCTCACTTCACTTTCGCCAACCTCATAAGCGGTTGGGCTGAACTAGTGGTGCTAGTTTGAGTTTGGGCTTGTTTTTTAATTGGTGAAGGCTAAGTGTTTCTCGCACCCTTCACCAATTCACTTTCGCCAACCTCATAAGCGGTTGGGCTGAACTAGCGGTACTAGTCTGAGTTTTGGCCTTGTTTTTTAATTGGTGAAGGCTAACGTTTCTCGCACCCGCTCCCAATTCACTTTCGCCAACCTCATAAGCGGTTGGGCTGAACTAGCGGTACTAGTCTGAGTTTTGGCCTTGTTTTTTAATTGGTGAAGGCTAACGTTTCTCGCACCCGCTCCCAATTCACTTTCGCCAACCTCATAAGCAGTTGGGCTGAACTAGCGGTGCTAGTCCCTTTGAGTTTTGGCCTTGTTTTTTATTGTTGACGGCTAGCGTTCCTCGCACCCGCTCCCAATTCACTTTTGCCAACCTCATAAGCAGTTGGGCTGAACTAGCGGTGCTAGTCCCTTTAGTTTTGGCCTTGTTTTTTTATTGGTGATGGCTAGCGTTCCTTGCACCCTCTCCCAATTCACTTTCGCCTACCTTATAAACCGTTAGGCTCAACTAGTGGTGCTAGTCTGAGTGTTGCCCTCTTTTTTAATTGGTGAAGGCTAGCGTTCCTTGCCCCCTTTCACAATTCACTTTCTCCAACCTTACAAACAGTTGTGCTGCGCTAGCGGTGCTAGTCTCTTTGAGTTTTGGCCTTGTTTTTTATTGGTGAAGGCTAGCGTTAGCGCACCCGCTCCCAATTCACTTATCGCCAACCTTGTAAATAGTTCTGAGCTAGCGGTGCTAGTCTAAGTTTCTTGGCTTTATTTTCTGTTGGTGAATGCTAGCGTCAGCGGCAGGGCACCCGCTCCCAATTCACTTTTCACTAACCTATAAACGGTTGGGCTGAGCTAGCAGTGCTAGGCTCTCTAAAACTTGGCCTTGTCTTTTATTGGTGACGGCTAGTGTTCACGCACCCTCTCCCAATTCACTTCTGTTGGTGAAGGCTAGCCTCCACGCGCCCTCTCCCAATTCTTATTTCGCCAAACTTGTTCTCTATTGGGGAAGGCTAGCATCCACGCACCCTCTCCCAATTCATTTTATGCCAAACTTTTTCTCTATTGGTGAAGTTTAGCGTTCGCGCACCCTCTCCCAATTCATTTTTCGCCAAGCTTGTTTTCTATTGGTGAAGGCTAGCGTTCGCGCACCCTCTCCCAAATTAATTCTGTTGGTGAAGGCTAGCGTTCGCTCACCCTCTCCGGAATTCCGCCTGTCCGTCATACGTCTTCCGTGTAGCTGGTGGTGCCAGCTCCTCTACTGAGCTGCAGTTTTTCTCTTGAGTAAACTGCCTACAGTAGGGAGCATGGACGGTTCTCACTGCTGCATAGATTGTGGGTCCGTGCTCCAGGCGTATGATAGTCACGACCTGTGTCCTGCCTGCCTGGGACATGACCATCTGCTGGAGGCCCTGTCGGAGAACCCCTGCATGAACTGCAGCTTCATGCCTCATTTTCTAGGGGACGAGCAGGAACAGTCTGTGACTGGTTCCTTTTCTTCGTCTCGGAGCGCAGTTAGTGGATCAGGTGACGGCTCCATGCAGGATGTCATGCAGGACGTCATGCGTCTTTGACTGAGCCATGTCGTAGATCCCTCCGTGATCTACCAGTGGTGCCGGGAGAGTTGTTCGGTCCGGCTGCCTTAGAAACGCTCAAACGGACCGTCCAAGCATGACAGACAGGCAGCAGCTTTCGACCCTTAGCAGGGCGATGCCCCCTCCACCTCAGAGGCGCCCGTCGGCTGTCTCCAGATTTCGGCCACCTCAGGGTCCTTGCCCTCGTGTGGATCAGCAGGGACCCAACAGGACCTTTCGTGAGTCGATCTGCTAACCAGCTGGGCAGGTTCGGACCAGGGGGTAAATAATGTCAAATGCAAGCCTGAAAACGGCTGCAAGTAAATAATGTCAAAAGCAAGCCTGAAAAAGGCTGCAATTAAATATCAAAAGCAATCCTGAAAATGGCTGCAAGTAAATAATATCAAAAGCAGCCTGCAATTGGCTGCAATTAAATAATGTCAAAAGCAAGCATGAAAAAGGATGCAATTAAATATCAAAAGCAGCAAAAGCAACAGCAAATACCAGCAACAGAAAAAATTGACGCGGAAGCGAACGCGCCACCGTCCCGTCTATTAAAGCAAGAAAGAACAACTTACCAATCGAAGGTCAAAGGTGTATTAAGGTAGAGCTTGCGCAGCCTCTGGGGGGTGAGAAAATCTTCACAGCTCCGACCGCAATCTCGAGGCTAACAGTGACAAGCAAAAATGTCACCACCTAAGCGACCTGCATGCGAGAAGATGAAAAAAGGGACTGGGCTACCGGTGTCACGTGCTTATACAGACTCACCGGTATCCCCGGGGGTCACATGTGACCATGTTGGTATAATATTCTCGACCTGCGCATGCACAAGAGTGATATCCAGTGCTATTAAGCACCGCCTCTGGCGGTCAGTAGGGATGAAATAGAACCACAGTTTTCCTAAAGACCTGGACGATGACGTCAGCTTGAAGAAGCCTAAAGGTGAACATAATGGAGAGAAAGAAATGCCAAGAGCCCAGCGAAAAGGTCAAAAGGAAACGAGGACGCCCACCAGCTGAGAAACTGCCTCCAAATCCTCCTGAACTCACCAGAACACTGAACACTCTGGTGGATATGGTTACCAACTACAAAGATGGGTGAGGCCTGCCAAATGTTTGTTGACCTGTGTCATGATACAAGACAAAGCTGCACAAACACTGACAAAGCAGCACTCAAAAGAACATCTGACTTGGCTGTAATCTGGTCCACATGCAGACCAGTGGTGGTTCTAAAATGGTTTGGTTTAGGAGCCATCTTTAGATTGTGCACGAGAGTCATCAGGTCCTACTGCCTTCCCCTTCTTCATTCTTTTCAGAGCTTTCCGGACTTCACCCTCACTAATCTTTCCCACTTCCGTGTCCACAGTTTCTATGACCTCCACTCTTCTTTCTCTTTCATTCTCTTCATTCATTAGCTCCTCAAAGTAATCCTTCCATCTTCCCATCAATTAAATAAATAAAACAAAATACAAAATTTACTAAATGAACTAGAAAAAAAAATTGGACTTGATGAAAAGCTCTCATTTGCAGAAACCCGCCCTCCTCCAGAAAATGAACTGTCTGTTTACTGATATAAAAAAAAGTTGTCCATGTAAATCCACTCACCCACAACAAAACATTAAACACCCCGACCGTGGTGGAAATGTCATGAAACTGCTCGTGTTGAAAGTTCATGTGACTGAAACTGTCCAGATGACCCGACGGAGAATGACTGGATTTGGTACCTGGATGATTGAGCATGAACTTTCTTGTTCATGTGACTGAGTTTCAATGATTTTAACATCAGGTCAGATGGGAAACAGAGTTAGCGTCACAGCCACGCCGCTGGTTCCAGGTCAGTACGGTGCGTCCCCCTGCTCAGGTAACACACTGACCAGCATCATACAACTGATCCCCCTGCAGCAAGTGGGCTCACAGCAGCTGACCGCTTGAAGAAAGACTGGACCAAGGTTCTGTCTCAGGAGTGGTGATGCGTGCACACACAGGTCTGTGATGTTTAGTGCACAACAAGCCAGTTTCCCCTGCTGTGGTCTTTCTTAGATGACCAGCATCTTCAGCACATGTTTATTTACCGGTGTATGAATGTGTGTAGCATTCAATATATGTGTAGCACTGTGAGATTTTCAGTAATGAAAAGTGCGTTATAAATTGAATTAATTATTATTATTATTATTATTTACATACATGTTAGTTTCAACACTTGGTCATTCTGATATCTGTACGCCCCACATGTTGAACAGCTGCACAGTCCAAACCCTTACCAGACTCCACCTAAAGCTGGTCTTCAATGAGTCTACGATCCATCCTCTCTGTGGCCCATTGATCACTGTTTCACTGTCAGATGCCCCAGCAACTACCTGATCACACTATCACTTCACTTTTAATGTCACCACATGTGCTCACCACTGTCTTGTAAAATTTCCTTTGACCTTTGCTGACACCTTTTTGTCACAAATCACTCCTGATGCTTTTCTCCATCCACTCCATCCTGCCTGGACTCTCTTTTTCACTTCTTTACCACATTCCCCATTTTCCTGGACAGTGGACCCCAAGTACTTGAAGTCCTGCACCTTTGTGACCTCTGCTCCTTGTAGCCTCACTGTTCCACTGGCCTCCCTCTCATTCACACACATGTACTCTGTCTTACTACGGCTGACTTTCATTCCTCTTCTTTCAAGTGCATACCTCCACCTCTCCAAGTTCTCTTCCACCTGTTCCCTGTTCTCACCACAGATCACAATGTCATCTGCAAACATCATAGTCCATGGGGATTCCTGCCTGACCTCATCTGTTAGTCGGTCCATCACCAGAGCAAACAAGAAGGGGCTCAGAGCCGATCCTTGATGCACTCCCACCTCCACCTTGAAGCTATCTGTCACTCCTACAGCACATCTCACCACTGTCCTGCTGTCTTCATACATGTCCTGCTGTCCTCATACATGTCCTGCTGTCTTCATACATGTCCTGTACCAGTCTAACATACTTTTCTGCCACTCCAGATTTCCTCATGCAATACCACACCTCCTCTCTTGGCACCCTGTCATATGCTTTTTCTAAATCCACAAACACACAATGGAGTTCTTTCTGACCCTCTCTGTACTTCTCTATCAACATCCTCAAAGCAAAGATGGCATCTGTGGTGCTCTTTCTTGGCATGAAACCATACTGCTGCTCACAGATAGTCACCTCTTGTCTAAGTCTTGCTTCCACAACTCTCTCCCAGATCTTCATTGTGTGGCTCATCAACTTAATTCCCCTGTAGTTGCTACAACTCTGTACATCACCCTTGTTCTTAAAAATGGGAACCAGCACACTTCTTCTCCATTCTTCAGGCATTTTCTCACCCTCAAATATTCCATTAANAACACCAAACAACAGTGACAGCAGCTCCTGATCCTCAGCGGCGCACGTTTCTCACCGCCCGTCTGATCCACAAGCAGCTCCCAACAGTGTGAAACAGGCACCACCAGACAGCGACCCAACCAGCGACGATCCTGTTCCTCCGCGCTTCACTCTTCGCTCATCTGATCCACAAGCAAACAGCGACGATCCTGTTTCTCCGCGCTTCACTCTTCACTCTCTCTCTTCACTCTCTCTCTCTTCACTCTCCGCTCGTCTGATCCACAAGCAGCTCCCAACAAAACAGCGACGGTCCTGATCCTCCGCGCTTCACTCTTCACTCTCCACTCGTCTGATCCACAAACAGCCCACAACAACGAAATGAGGCTCTTTAAAGTTATCTGCAGCAGGTAAGATGTTTGTTGTTGAGCTCACAACAACAATTGAGGCTCTTTTCAGAGTTATCTATAGCAAATAAGATATTTGTTGTTGTTGAAATATTGGTTTCTTCAAAAATGGGCTCTTTAAAAAGTTATCTACAGCAGGTAAGATGTTCGTTAATATTGCTGTAATATATTCAGCCTTCAACCTCTTCAGCCTGAAAAAGCCACCTCCAGAAAAAAACACAGCAAGTCTTACCAGACTTACTTACTTGTAGTCTTACTGTACTTGTAGGGTGACAATAATGCATTCTTGTTATAATTCTTATAGCTCTTTTTTGTAGGATAAAAATAGGCTTTGTTATAGTTTTGAATGCTGTTCTCCAAACATCAACACAATAACTTAAGTGTGGTACTATGATTGTATTATACAGCAAATACAAGGCTTTATCATTCAATAAATCTTTACTTTATATAATACTGCTGTGGATTTGGATATTTTAGTTTTAACAGAATTTATGTGCTGTTTCCATGACATTTTATCGTCAATGATTACACCCAAAAACATAATTTCACTCACTCTACATATTTCAACACCATCAATTTTGAAAGGAACAACAGTAGTTATCTTTAAAAAAAAAAAAATCATATAATTAGTTTTGTCAATGTTCAACGATAACTTATTTAAATTAAACCAAGTTTGTATGTTAACAAACTCTTCATACAGTCGATCATCTGTTCCAAGTCATTACCCGAATAAAAGAAAGTAGTGTCATCAGCAAAAAAGAACACATTTAAGGGTACCTGACACATTCATCAAATCATTAATATATAAAATGATCAACTATATCCAAGTACAGAGCCTTGTGGTACTCCACATGAAACACTACAGAGGCTACAATCAGATCGCAGATTTTCTCTCCCACCAGGGGTCCGCTCCGGGAGAGTGGTCCCTCCACAGCAACATAGTGTGGATGATCTGGGACCATTTTGGTCGAGTAGAGGTGGACCTGTTTGCAACAGAGGGGTCAACCCAGTGTCCCCTATGGTACTCCCTTGCGGGGACGTCTGGTGCGCCGAGCCAGGACGCACTGGCTCATCCTTGGCCAAGGGTCCTTCTTTTTTCCCTATCTACCCCTTTCTCTTATTTGGCCAACCTTTCAGAGTCCTAGAGGAGGGCCACAGAATGCTTTGGTGGCCCCATATTGACCAGCACGACCATGGTTCCAACTACTACGGAGTTTATGTCAGGACGTCCCATGGCATCCTCCGACCAGGAGGAACTTGCTGTTTCAGCTGGGGGTTGCTACGGCACCCCAATCCTCAACATCTTCAGCTGTGGGTGGGGCCGCTGCAGGGCCAGGACAGCAGCTGACTGGAGTTTCGAGCCCTGTCGGACGCACCATCTTGGGCGCCAGGGCACCTTCTACTTGTCAGCAGTATGAAAACAGGTGGCGTCTGTTTTTCCCAAAGGTGTTCTGATCACAATGGGGATCCAGTCTCCTATGCAGTAGCCACCATTCTGGAGTTTCTCCAGTCTCTCCTTGATAAGGGTCACTCTCCTTCTATGCTTAAGGTCTATGTAGCAGCGATATCATCTCATCACGCCGACATCTATGACCGTACAGTGGGAAGTCATAATCTAGTATCTCTCTTTCTACATGGTGCCCGTAGGTTGCACCTGCCACAAGCTGCTCGAGCACCAAGTTGGGATCTGCCCTTGGTTCTCAAAGTTCTGTGCCGCCCTGCGTTCGAGCCTTTGACGCAAGCAGACCTGAAGTTGCTTTCATGTAAGACGGCTTTTCTGTTGGCTATTGCCTCAGCAGAGAGAATCGTGAGTTGCACACTTTTTCAGTCAGCCCCTCATGTCTCAGGTGGGGCCCTGAGGGCTCTGGTGTTACCTTGTGGCCAAACATTGCTTTTGTACCAAAGGTCTTATCCCACTCTCACTGTAACCAACCGTTAAGGCTGGCACGTTTTCAACCCTGGCGAGGGGTCTGGATTGCTGTGCCCAGTGAGGGCACTGGAGAAATACATTGCAGCTACTGCCGCTATACGGTACTCAGACCAGCTGTTTATGTTTATTCAACTTCCGGTTCCGGCGGAGCTGATGGACGCTTTTTACCTCTGGCTCTCTGTCTTTTAACATCAAACTGACCCGTTTTTCGAATTGGACTAAAGTTGGTCCATCTTCCTACCAAATTCGGTGTTAGTGACTCAGGGAGCTGCACGGGACCGTCCAAATTTTTTTTATTTCGGTCCTGGACCGGCCGTTGCAACCCACCGGTCACTCTGGGCGCTTCCTGCCGGCCAGGTGAATCGTCGAGCTGGGAGACTACCCCACGTAGCCTCGGTGTTTTGTTTTTTTCCCCTCCTCCCTTTCTGGGACCTTTCTGGACCCCAGCTGAGTTCTCATCAGGAACTGTGGTTCTACCTGGTTCAAACAAGAATCGCACGGAAGGAATTTCACAGATTTTTTTCTGCTGCCTTTTGTTTGATTGACCTCGTGGTTTGGGGGGGAAGTGTACCTGGCCGAACCTAGACCAGAACAAAAACCGAGTTGGCTGTGGGGGACTTTGTTTGCATTAAAGCCGTTCTCAGCTGTGACCCGTTACCCAAAGAGGAGGGTCTGTACATCTCCGTGGGATCGCTGTGGGAGCCGCGCTCTGTGCTCAGCTGGAGAGACATGCGGTTGCGCGTGGCTGCTTTGAAGTGCCTGATCTGGATGGGAGCAGGACTGGGTGAGCAGATCTGAACCGAGCTGAGGATCAATTTGAAGCTGAAGGCTTCACCCCCTCCATTGAGACTTGCTGTTTTTTCATTCTTTTTCATTTATTCTTGGAGGTGGCTTTTTTGGGCTGAAGAGGAAACAGCCACATAATAAATATCTTACCTGCTGTAGATAACTCGTTAAAGAGCCTCATTTTGCAGAATCCAGTTTCTCAATAACAAATATCTTACCTGCTATAGTTAACTCTTTAAAGAGCCTCATTTTTTGAGAAACCAGTGCCTCAACAACAAATATCTTACCTGCTGTAGATAACTCTTTAAAGAGTCTCAATTGGAGAAAACAGTCATTTTTATTGCAAACATCCAACTGGCTCAGACAGCAGAGAGGACGTGAAGCAGAGTGACGGGATGTGAAGCACAGAAGGTCAGGATCCAAGGGCGTAGATTTCATCTCATTATTGGGGGGGACCATAAACAGGGAAATTTTTTAAGAGCAATTTTGGGGGGGGTCGGCAAAGTTACAGTGAAATGTAATGCAAAATGTACAGAGGGAAGTTTATCCAAACTGCATGCATATACTATGCAGAATAATCAACAATAATATTGATTTAAATGGCATGTATTTTATTTAGTAGTCTTAATACTACTATTAATCAGTACAATAGTGACACTCATTACTCTTATTAAAAAATTTAATGTGTTCAATCTGCAGTACAATAGACGACAAATAATGACAAGTGGCAAAATGAGAATTTTGCAAAATAGGTCCCCTCTAAATATTGTTTAAATTTCAGTTTGGCTTGTATTCATAGATTGCTGTGGTCAGTGTCACTGATAATCTGGTACCACACCTTCCCAAAATCTTAAAGCTTAAAAAGAAAACAGTTTTCAAGGAGAAGAAATACTTTAATGCAGGGGTCACCAAACTTTTTGAGACTGAGAGCTACTTCAGTGGGACCAAGAGGCACAAAGGTCCACTTGTTCGTTCCAAACAAATTTGCATGGTTCAACTTTAATTATAGTATTAATAATAATACATTTACATACATGTGAATATATGACTGCCTGATCACATCTGATCTGGTCTGTATTATTAAAGACTCCACACAATGATTTAGCTTGGTAAATATGATCAATTATTATTGATAATTACCAGTAGTGATTAGAACTCTCAATCAAGAACTTGAGTCCTCAGTTTGAATAATTTTTTGGCTCTTCTGTGCAAATGTAAATTGTTCTTAGCTTTGACTGGGAGTGTGGATGGTTGTTTGTCTCTTTGTCTGTCTCTGTGATGGACTGGTGACTTGTCCTGGGTGCCCCTGCCTTCACCCAAAAGCAGCTGAGATTGGTTCCAGTCCTAAACAAGGGGGCATAATGGATTACTTATTAACTGATATTTAAACATAAAACACTATTTCGTTTATGTTAAACTCAATCTGTAACATTTGAAATTCGTTGTATTTTATAAATATTTTATTAACTGTTTTGTAGAAATGAACACGTTTGTAACATTCATTCAAAATACTGTATTGATCCTCAACATTTTTTATAATAATAATTTATTTATAAAGCCCTTAAAACAACCACAGCTGCAACAAAGTGCTACACATATAAAATCATTTTAACTAATCATCACATCTTCTCTACTCTTTTTAAATTAATTATCTTTCACATATTTTATCATTACTTCTTTCAAGAGCTCCACACCTGAAAATATGATGAATGTGAATCCATCCTGCTCAAAGCTGCGCTGACATTCTTCTGTCTGTTGTGAGCCACCAGGGAGCTAGTTAGCATTGAAGCTAGCGTGTTAGCTGATGAAGTGTCGCTCCTCGTTGCGTTTTGCTGTTGCTACAGCCACTAATGAGACACAGACACACTTGTCTTTCAACACTGTGAAAGACCTTTTCCTCCCAGTCACTGTCACCTATGTTTTAAGTAGCTACTTACTGGAAGTTAGTACTTTGTGCAGCAGCTCACTCCCCACCAGCGGCTCCGCGAGCCTGTGACCTCCGCTGCTGTTGTTGTTCCTTGTAAACATTGGACTAAACCATTTGCCAACAGAGAAGGGGGGGTGGGCAAAATTTCCTTCTTTTTTTTTAGAATAATGGCGGATTTCTCTCTTTTTTTGCCTTTTTATATTTATATTGTTTAAAGACACGATTTCCTTTATTGAATTATTGGGGGGGACAGATCTATATTTCCCCAAGATTGGGGGGGTCCGGACCCCCTCGATCCCCCCAGGATCTACGCCTATGTCAGGATCATCATTGTTTCAGTGCCTATTTCATACTGCTGTGAGCTGTTTGTGGATCAGACGAGCATAGAGTGAAGCGCGGTGGATCATCAATGGTGCCTGTTTCACACTGTTGTGAGCTGTTTGTGGATCAGACGAGCAGAGAGTGAAGCGCGGAGGATCTGGATCATCATTGGTGCCTGTTTCACACTGTTGCGAGCTGTTTCTGGGTCAGACGAGCAGAGTGACGTGTATCGAAGGGGCAGATATATAAGAATTTTATTTTTCTTCTGCTTCCTTTCATTTTAAATCTGTTTTTTTCTTCCTCCAAATACTTTGTAATTGTCTTTTTTGTGTTTTATATTTAAAATGAATAAAATAAATAAATAAATAAAAAATAATAAAAAAGAAATATCTGCCGGCCTGGTGGCATCGCCGTCGAGCCCCTGGTCCGAACCTGCCCAGCTGGTTAGCAGATCGACTCACGAAAGGTCCTGTTGGGTCCCTGCTGATCCACATGAGGGCAAGGACCCTGAGGTGGCCGAAATCTGGAGACAGCCAACGGGCGCCTCGGAGGTGGAGGGGGCATCGCCCTACTAAGGGTCGAAAGCTGCCGCCTTGTCTGTCGTGCTTGGACGGTCCGTTTGAGCGCTTCTAAGGCAGCCGGACCGAACAACTCTCCCAGCACCACCGGTAGATCACGGAGGGATCTACGACATGGCTCAATCAAAGACGCATGACGTCCTGCATGACGTCCTGCATGGAGCGGTCACCTGATCCACTTACTGCGCTCCGAGACGAAGAAACGGAACCAGTCGCAGACTGTTCTTGCTCGTCCCCTAGAAAATGAGGCATGAAGCTGCAGTTCATGCAGGGGTTCTCCGACAGGGCCTCCAGCAGATGGTCATGTCCCAGGCAGGCAGGACACAGGTTGTGACTATCATACGCCTGGAGCACGGTCCAACAATCTATGCAGCAGTGAGAACCGTCCATGCTCCCTACTGTAGGCAGTTTACTCATGAGAAAAACTGCAGCTCAGTAGAGGAGCTGGCACCACCAGCTATACGCAAGATGTAAGATGGATAGGCGGAATTCGGGAGAGGGTGAGCGAACGCTAGCCTTCACCAACAGAATTAATTTGGGAGAGGGTGCGCGAACACTAGCCTTCACCAATAGAAAACAAGCTTGGCAAAAAATGAATTGGGAGAGGGTGCGCGAACGCTAAACTTCACCAATAGAGAAAAGGTTTGGCATAAAATGAATTGGGAGAGGGTGCGTGGATGCTAGCCTTCCCCAATAGAAAATAAGCTTGGCGAAAAATGAATTGGGAGAGGGTGCGCAAACGCTAACCTTCACCAACAGAAGTGAATTGGGAGAGGGCGCATGTGAACACTAGCCGTCACCAATAAAAGACAAGGCCAAGTTTTAGAGAGCCTAGCACTGCTAGCTCAGCCCAACCGTTTATAGGTTAGTGAAAAGTGAATTGGGAGCGGGTGCGCTGCCGCTGACGCTAGCCTTCACCAACAGAAAATAAGGCCAAGAAACTTAAGGAGACTAGCACCGCTAGCTCAGAACCATTTACAAGGTTGGCGATAAGTGAATTGGGAGCGGGTGCGCTAACGATAGCCTTCACCAATAAAAAACAAGGCCAAAACTCAAAGAGACTAGCACCGCTAGCGCAGCACAACTGTTTGTAAAGTTGGAGAAAGTGAATTGGGAAAGGGGGCAAGGAACGCTAGCCTTCACCAGTAAAAAACAAGGCCAAAACTCAAAGGGACTAGCACCGCTAGTTCAGCCCAACTACTTATGAGGTTGGCGAAAGTGAATTGAGAGCAAGTGCGAGAAACGTTAGCCTTCACCAATTAAAAAACAAGGCCAAAACTCAGACTAGTACCGCAAATTCAGCCCAACCGCTTATGAGGTTGGCGAAAGTGAATTGGTGAAGGGTGCGAGAAACACTAACCATCACCAATTAAAAAACAAGCCCAAAACTCAAACTAGCACCACTAGTTCAGCCCAACCGCTTATGAGGTTGGCAAAAGTGAATTGGGAGAGGGTGCAAAGAATGCTGGCCTTCACCAATTAAAAACAAGGCCAAAACTCAGACTAGCACCGCTAGTTCAGCCCAACCGCTTATGAAGTAGGCGAAAGTGAATTGGGAGAGGGTGTGAGGAACTCTCGCCTTCACCAATTAAAAACAAGGTAAAAACTCAGACTAGCACTGCTAGCTCAGCCCAACTGCCTATGAGGTTGTTTATGAATAGTTTATGGAAGGTGCGCGAAAGCTCGCCTTCCCAAAGTAAACGAGACCAGAACACAGCTGGCTACACAATAAACCTCGGTAGAAGCGTTTATGAATAGTTTATGGAAGGTGCGCTAACGCTCGCGTTCCCAAAGTAAACAAGGCCAGAACACAGCTGGCTACACAATAAACCTCAGTAGAAGCGTTTACGAATAGTTTATGGAAGGTGCGCGACCGCTCGCCTTCCCAAAGTAAACAAGGCCAGAACACAGCTGGCTTTACAATAAACCTCGGTAGAAGTAATACTTACCCACGTGTCGATCTCACGTGGAAATTGCCTCTTAAAAGCGGACGGAGCCACACCAATTGACACAAACCGCAGTCAAGGCAAAATAAAGACTACTAGCGTGACCACACGGTAGCCTCCTCCGAGGACGGACGGAGCCGCCACGAGCGGCGGAGCCACGAAATAAGCAAAAGTTACTTACCAGTGTTGAACCACATTAGCAACACTGTGGTTTGGGAGAGGGGCGAAGCCACTGTAGCCCAATGAAATACCTCGTTAAAGGTTAAACCGTCGCGGCCCTCGGAGGGTGAACACACTGCTCTGGCCAACAGGCAAACGGGCCTCCAGTGACGTGAGAAAAGAAAATCCAAAGGCCTGTAGCCTTGGATCGAACGC
>JBBPBX010023514.1:10819-40472 GCA_038048925.1 Garcialebias charrua | reverse complement strand
AGACAGACAGACAGACAGACAGACAGACAGACAGACAGACAGACAGACAGACAGACAGACAGACAGACAGACAGACAGACAGACAGACAGACAGACAGACAGACAGACAGACAGACAGACAGACAGACAGACAGACAGACAGACAGACAGACAGACAGACAGATAGATAGATAGATAGATAGATAGATAGATAGATAGATAGATAGATAGATAGATAGATAGATAGATAGATAGATAGATAGCTTACATTACCAAAACCTCTCTTTACTTGAGACATTTTATGTATCCTTGCATACTATGAAAGTATTATGACTTTAGAAAGTGGCAGCTCAGCTAAAATGTATTTACAGGGGGTCTGGTCCCATGTGACTTGGTGGACAAGCCCCCCCTAGTGGTCTGTATACTTTTTTTAGTTTTTAGCACATCTTATTTTCAGTTGTTTTGGTGTTTTTGTAGCCTGGCCCTCGCCTTCCTGCACAGCTCCGCTCAATTCTCATTTCCCTTCACTGCACAGTCTGGGACTTCTCTCATTAACAACCATTTCTCCGGTAGATTTTTGTTCGGACCAATCAGAGAACAGAAGGGACGGAGTTTTGGACCCTAACCCACGCCCCCACCTGTCCCAGCGCGCAGAGCCCTATAAAAGGGCTCTGCCAGCGCGCAGTCAGCGAGCACCGGCATGTTCTCATTCAAAGCGATGCAAAGCGATGCAGAACTGTTTTATATGTGACACAAATTTATTAATTTCCCCTTCTTAATCCCTTATCTGGAGTTTTCTTTTGTTTTTTGGGCCAAAAGTCAAGTGATCGCTCGCGCCCTCCTCCTTCTCTCCCTCCGCTGAAATGAACAAGGAAATGGGTGTCACGAGAATTAAACTCGGGTTTTACGTTGCTGACCCGAGTCCCATCAGATGTTCTGGTCTTCTGGTGAGCTGGACCAGCGATCCATGGTTTTATTGTATTTTATTAAAACGTTTTATTAACATATAAACTAGGGCTGTGCGATATGACGATATATATCGTGGGGACGATAGAAACGTGTCTATCGTGCTACTTTCCTTCTATCGTCTCTATCGTGATAAATAAGAATAAAGTGGTTTTGCGAGATGACGGCGCTGCTTTATGTTTGACGCACGCGCGGGTTTGCGACACGTGCTTTACGTTGTTAAACTCGAGTTCAACAGAGACGCAGCCGGCATGAAGCCGGTGTCACCAGATATCTATGGGTGTCGGAGAAACAGCTGCGCAGGCAGCCCAAGAAGAAGAACTTTTACCAAAAAGAGGGGGAAGCTCACCTTGTTAGCTTCCATTATTTCGCTCCGCTGAAACTCGGAGACAAAATGGGTCCAGAGGACACGAAGTCCAACCGAGTCCGAACTCGGGTCCAGTTAACCAATACAAAACAGACCAGAGACACAACAGAACCGGAATCAAACGCAACGTTTTCTCTTTTCTGTTTCTTTGCCTTGTTTACTCCAGATTCCAGTCAGAGCGGATTTCTTCTTCGTGGGTTTTATTAGCAGCCGTTGTTTTACCGCCACCTGCAGGAAAAATTTGGACCAAAGTAGGTCCAAAGTTGGACCAAAGTTTCTACTTTGGTCCAAATTTCCTTGTTCTTTTTGTTCACATTCTTATAATTGTAACTGTATCTGTAGTAAAATAAAATAAAAAATAAAATAAAAACTTTGGTCCAAATTTTTCCTGTACACACACACACATCGTGTTGTATATATAATAATAATAATAATAATAATAACTTTTATTTATAACGCACTTTACATCAAACAGATCTCAAAGTGCTACAATGAAAAATAAAATCAAGATAAAAATCAATCATAAATGCAACAAAGAAAAGGAACAACCAAGAGGATGGAGCCTCACAGATGATTGCATCAAAAATTTAAAATTCACAAAATGCAGATAAAATACTCAAAAAACTGGGTGCAATAAAAAACAAAAGCACAATTAATTATTTAAAAAACTGGATAAAAAGAAAGGTTTTAAGACTTTTTTTAAAACATGTCACGGTCTGTGGGGCCCTCAGATATGAGGGCAGGGCGTTCCACAGCCGAGGGGCAGCGCAGGAGAAAGCCCGGTCTCCCATTGTGCGAGACCGAGACCTGGGAGTGAGAAGAAGATGGGTGTTGGAAGAGCGGAGAGTGCGGGAAGGACAGTGAGGAGTGAGAAGTTCTTTTAAATAGGATGGTGCATTACCGTACAGGCACTGGAAGGTGAGCAGATAAATTTTGTACGTGATCCGGGCAGAAACAGGAAGCCAGTGTAGTGAACGCAGTACAGGAGTGATGTGTTCATACTTACGCACTCTCATCAGGACCCTGGCAGCGCTGTTTTGGACATACTGTAGTTTTTGTATGTTCTTGCCAGGAATCCCGAAGAGAAGTGCATTGCAGTAATCCAGTCTGGAGGAGACAAAGGCATGGACGAGCTTTTCTGCATCAGTGAGGGACAGTGTAGACCGAAGCTTTGCAATATTTCGAAGATGAAAAAAAGAAGTTTTACAGATATGCTTTATATGGCTTTCAAAGGTGAGTTGTGGATCAAAAATAACACCAAGATTGGTGACTGTATTGGAAAGAGAGATGTTCTGGCCAGAAAAAGTGATACTGAGGATTTTTTGTTGTTGAATTTGATGTGATGTACCAATTTGAATTGCTTCTGTTTTTGAACTGTTAAGGTGAAGGAAATTTTGCCGCATCCATGCCTTTATCTCCTCCAGACACGCTGTGAGTGTGGAAAGAGAAGAAAGTGGAGAAAATGGAGAAGCTGAAGAAGATGATGTAGATGGGGTCTCAGACACATTGCTACCCAGTTTAAGATACAGCTGAGTATCATCAGCATAGCAATGGAATGAGACCCCATAGCTGCTGATAATACACCCAAGTGGTACCATGTATAGGTTGAAAAGGAGGGGTCCCAGAATTGATCCCTGGGGCACACCACAAGAAACAGGATGGCTCAATGACTTGGCACGCCCGATGGAGACAGACTCTGTTCTGTCTGTCAGGTATGATCGGAACCACTCCAGGGCAGTGCCAGTAAGTCCTGCAAACTGCTGTAAGCGTTGGAGCAGAATGTAATGATCAACCGATGTATACAACACAATGTGTGTGTGTACTGGAAAAATTTGGACCAAAGTTTTTTTTAAATCGTGATATATATCGTTATCGTGATATAAAAAAGTCCATATCGTGATATATGATTTTTTCCATATCGCCCAGCCCTAATATAAACACAGAATTTCCAGCGCGGCAGCGCAAGAGAAAAGCTGCTTCAGGAGGCGGAGCAGTTGTCAAGTTCACCAGAGCACGGGGGGTGGCTCTGAGGGGAGGGAGCAGAATGCTTTCCCTGTTCAAAATATCCAATGGTTTTGTTCCTCAGCAGAGCCCACGCCTCCAGCAAGAATCGTTTTAAAATGGAGAGGTCCCAGACCCTAGTCTGAAGCGAAGTGAAGGACAGGGTGTGGTTTTAACCAGGCTAGTGTTTTTGGTATTTGCAGCATGCTTTTTTTGATTGTGTGTTTCGTCATCCATTTTCTGTGATCGAAGATTTTTTTTTCTGTTGCATTTGTTTTTTTGTTTAGGAGTTAGGATTATTCATGTGTTTGCAGTACGTTTTAACTGTTTGCTGTGCATGTAGCTGTGCGTAGCTTGTTTGCACCCGTCGTCCACCGTTGAGACGGGACTCCTCAGTGACTAACCATGAAAGATGTACCTCTTCTGGTGTAAGTTGAACTAGAAATTTTACAGAAGCTCTCATATTAAAGATCAAAGCACCACCTAGTGGTCAAATATAAAAATCAAACGTTTGGTAATAAAGGTACAAAGAAAAAACATTACTGAAAGGAATGCGTTATTTTATATGAGATTAAAAAAAGACAAAACAAAGGTTATTATTCAGTTAAACTGCTTTTCTCTGATGTGGATCCCCATGTGTTTGTTTAAAGCTGATTTACATCCAAACCTTTGTCCTCAAATATCACAAGCAAATGCTTTCTGTCCTGTGTGAACTATCATGTGTGAGTTTAAATTTGACTTCTGTCCAAACCTTTGTCCACAAAGATCACAAGCAAATGCTTTCTGTCCTGTGTGAACTATCATGTGTCTGTTTAAATTGACTTCTGTCCAAACCTTTGTCCACAAAGATCACAAGCAAATGCTTTCTGTCCTGTGTGAACTATCATGTGTCTGTTTAAAGTTGACTTCTGTCCAAACCTTTGTCCACAAAGATCACAAGCAAATGCTTTCTGTCCTGTGTGAACTATCATGTGTGTGTTTAAATTGACTTCTGTCCAAACCTTTGTCCACAAAGATCACAAGCAAATGCTTTCTGTCCTGTGTGGACTATCATGTGTCTGTTTAAATTGACTTCTGTCCAAACCTTTGTCCACAAAGATCACAAGCAAATGCTTTCTGTCCTGTGTGGACTATCATGTGTGTTTAAATTGACTTCTGTCCAAACCTTTGTCCACAAAGATCACAAGCAAATGCTTTCTGTCCTGTGTGAACTATCATGTGTGTGTTTAAATGTGACTTCCGTCCAAACCTTTGTCCACAAAGATCACAAGCAAATGCTTTCTGTCCTGTGTGGACTATCATGTGTGTGTTTAAAGTGACTTCTGTCCAAACCTTTGTCCACAAAGATCACAAGCAAATGCTTTCTGTCCTGTGTGAACTATCATGTGTGTGTTTAAATTTGACTTCTGTCCAAACCTTTGTCCACAAAGATCACAAGCAAATGCTTTCTGTCCTGTGTGAACTATCATGTGTGTGTTTAAATGTGACTTCTGTCCAAACCTTTGTCCACAAAGATCACAAGCAAATGCTTTCTGTCCTGTGTGAACTATCATGTGTGTGTTTAAAGTGACTTCTGTCCAAACCTTTGTCCACAAAGATCACAAGCAAATGCTTTCTGTCCTGTGTGAACTATCATGTGTGTGTTTAAATTGACTTCTGTCCAAACCTTTGTCCACAAAGATCACAAGCAAATGCTTTCTGTCCTGTGTGAACTATCATGTGTGAGTTTAAATGTGACTTCTGTCCAAACCTTTGTCCACAAAGATCACAAACAAATGCTTTCTTTCCTGTGTGGACTATCATGTGTTTTTTTAGATAACCCTTTCTGTTAAATCTTTTTCCACAGTCTTTACAACTAAATGAGTTCTGTTTGGACTGTTTTTTCTTGATGGAGCCTCCAGTTTTCTTCACTTCAACACATTCCTTGACAACCAAACAACTTGAAGACATCACTGACTGACTTGTCTTGTGAAATTGTTTCCCATGCTCACTGAAGCTGCAAGACTTCTTGACAGTGTGTACATCTGACTCAGGAGCTCTGCTCTCCTTCCAGTCTTTGTCACTGTCTTCAGGTTCTGACTCAGAGTCTGATAAGTCTTTTAGCTGAGAGTCAGAGTCATTCTCATCATCACCTTCGTCATACTCACTGACTTCAGTCTCTGAAGAGCTGCAATCATCTCCATAAGTATCTAGATCTGGGTTCCTGGTAGTCTCTGCTCTTCCACAGTCCTCTCCACCAGTTGATGCTTTCATCTGGTCAACTGAACTGCTGGTTGGAAGATCTTCCTCTTTTACTTGGTGCTGATGAAGCTGTAAAAATAGATGTTTCTCTTCATCTTCCTCACTTTTCAAAGGAACAGCAGTGAATGCAAACCCGGGGTCATCAGTCTCCTTTTTCACACAAAACTGCTCTACCTCTTGACTGGTCCACAGTTCCTCATCTCCCTCCTTTATGTTGAGGGTCTTTGGATCCACACCACGCATCTGTACTTCAGGAGCTTCTTTAATCAGAACCATCTGCTGAACATCTGCAGGGACCACAGAAAACGTGAACATCAGGCACAATTATAACTTTAAATTCACACATACAGTGATGCTTGAACGTTTGTGAAACCTTTAAAACTTTATAAAGTTCTGCATAAAAATGACCTAAATCAGATTTTTACACAAGTCCTAAAAGTAGATAAACAGAACCCAGTTAAACAAATGAGACAAAATATTATACTTGGTCATTTATCGAGGAAAATTATCCAATATTACATGATTTTTCCTGAGATTTGTCAAGCTGTTTCATCAGTAATGCACAAAAATAAATTAAATATTGACGAGAGCATGTAGTGTTCACATGAACTAAGTTTTAATTTATATCCATCCATAGCCATTGTGAGACAAACTGCCTCAATTGTACTCGTCAATGTCTGACAGTAAACTAACAACTTGTAATTGTTACCAATAAAAACAACTTATTTTGCTTATTCATAACAAATTATAGTGTAAACTTTTGGTGGTGAATGATGCATATTTAGAGGCTTGTTTTATAATAAAGTACCGGTAATATATATGGTTACAACGATCACAAAAAAAAAAAAAAAAAAAAAAAACTTTACAGAACAGATACTCTGATGCATGCTCAATAATCCAGGTAGAAAAATCTAAAAAAGCTAAGTCTGGTCCTCTGGACATTCAAAAAACAAAAAAACAAAACAAAGCAAAAAATTGTAGAAACGTTTCGTCTTTCGTCCGAAAGACTTCCTCAGTCTGAGGTGCTGGGTTCAGCTCAGTCTTATAAATTTGCTAAACCACCACCTTCCAACATCAGTAGAGAAGAGAGGGATGCACTCACCACGCTTAGCAAGGACAAAAACATCATAATTCTCCCAGCAGACAAAGGAAGGTGCACAGTGATTTTGAACCAGAAAGACTATCATGAGAAAGTTATGTCACTCCTTAGTGACTTAACCACTTATGAACCGCTGAAAAGAGATCCAGGAAGTGGTTACAAGAAGAAGTTGATAGATTGCCTGAAAATTTTGAAGCAGGACAAGGCTATTGACAATATTCTGTACCACAGACTGTACCCAGGGGAGGCCACGCCAAGTCTGTATGGTTTACCCAAAATCCACAAACAAGGTGTACCTTTAAGACCAATTGTTAGCATGATTAACTCTGTCACTTACAATGTTTCCAAATATCTGGCATCTGTACTCATCCCTTTAGTTGGCAGCTCAGAACACCACATACAGAACACCATGGACTTTGTGGATAAGGTGAGGGATGTCATCATGGAGACTGATGAAACAATGGTCTCTTTTGATGTTACATCACTCTTTACGTGCATTCCTGTTGATGAAGCAGTAGAGGTGGTCTGTTTAAGGTTAAAATCAGACACCACTCTGAACAGCAGGACCACACTTTCCACAGAACAACTGTGTCAACTCTTGAAACTGTGCCTGCAGTCAACCTACTTCACATATGGGGAGCAATATTATAGGCAGAAACATGGGTGTGCTATGGGGTCTCCAGTTTCTCCTATTGTTGCCAACCTGTACATGGAGGAGGTAGAAAAGAGAGCCTTGACATCCTTTTCAGGGAGACCACCAAGTCATTGGTTCAGGTATGTTGACGACACCTGGGTTAAAATTAAATCTCAGGAAGTCCAACATTTCACTGATCACATCAACTCTGTGGATAAATATATCAAGTTCACACGAGAAGATGTAAAAAATGGCAGGTTGGCTTTCTTGGACTGTGAGGTCTCAGTTTCTGATAGAGGAAATTTGCAAACTGAGGTGTACCGCAAACCCACCCACACAGACCAGTATTTACAGTTTGACTCCCATCACCCTCTGGAGCACAAGTTAGGAGTCATCAGGACTCTGTATCACAGAGCAGACAGCGTCCCCACTAACTCAGCAGCCAGACAGAAGGAGAAATCACACACAAAACAGGCTCTAGAGAAATGTGGATATCCTAACTGGGCCTTCCTGAAAGCAGAGAAGAAACCCAAACAGGACTCCAGCCAACCATCAGGTGAAAAGAAGGAACCCAGACCCAGACCAGTGGCCATTCCATATGTTGCAGGGGTTTCAGAGACATTGAGACGTTTATTTTCTAAACACAACGTCCCAGTGGCTTTTAAACCCCAAAATACATTACGGCAAAAACTGGTTCATCCCAAAGATCCAGTCCCCCGGCAAAAACAGAGTAACATTGTGTATGCTGTTCAGTGTCAGGAGGGCTGTGATCAGTCTTATATCGGGGAAACTAAACAGCCACTGGCCAAAAGGATGGCCCAGCACAGAAGATCAACATCATCAGGTCAGGACTCTGCAGTCTACACTCATCTCCAGGCCAGCGGTCACTCTTTCAGGGATGAAGATGTTCACATCCTTGATAGAGAGGAACGATGGTTTGAGAGAGGAGTAAAGGAGGCCATCTTTGTGAAAAGAAACCGCCCATCATTAAACAGGGGTGGAGGCCTCCGGGTTCAACTGTCCCCCTCCTACAATGCTGTGATTGCTGGTATCACCAGTGTTGCCAGGTGCGAAATGTAGGATTATCGTACTAGAGCCCTAAAATTATCGTATTTTGAGGGAAATTATCGTACGCCCGTCATAAACAAAATAACAAGCACTATCACTCTGTTGTTGAGCGTCTAACCGGCACTCACAGCTTTGTGGCGTCATTACTGGTGGGAACCATAGACCTAATTTAATAACTCAACTAAATTCTGTCTATTAAGTTTGTATTTTCAAGGAAATAATAACTTGATCTTTAACTTTACTGATATCACTGCTAAAAACATCCCTAATTGTACCCTGATGCATGCTCAATAATCCAGGTAGAAAAATCTAAAAAAGCTAAGTCTGGTCCTCTGGACATTCAAAAATCCCTAATTGTAAATTTAATATTCATTTTATTTATTTATTTTTGGAAATGCATTCTTTGTTTCATACCCTGGACATTCCATAAAGACATGTTGAACCGTTTCAGGGAAATTGCTGGTGCACATGTCACAAAAAAGTCCTGTTTCATGCTTTGCAATTATTTTAAGAGATTTATTAAGGTCTGTGTGTCCTGTTCTAATGCGAGTAAGTTCCTGTTTCTTCCTGCTTTCCTTGTATATCTTACCTTATGAATGTTGTGTAAATGTCTTCCTGTATCAGTAATAATGTCCCAGTTTTCCTGTCATGTTTTCTTAATATATTTATTTATTATAATTTAACGTTCAACTTTATATAAACGTTCTATCATTTTCATCACTTCTTCCAGACCGTGTCACACGGCTCTGCTTTTTCTAACGCATGGGGCGGGTGCAGCGGACTTTTCAGCCAATCATGGTCGTTGTTCTGCAAATACGTCACTCTTCTGTCACATTTAGAAAAGCACGATTGGCTGGAATTTCAAGACGCCTTCAGGGTTCACAAAAAAACTCCGACAGACAGTTGCGACAGGCTGATGGAAACCGATCACAACTACACGTTCACAGAATGGCCAAATTATCGTATTTTTGGCCTTTTTCGGGATTATTGATCGTACATCGTACAGAGGGCAAAATTATCGTACAAATACGATAATTATCGTACACCTGGCAACACTGGGTATCACTCAGCCCTCTGTGAATAGCAAACAACCATCAGGGTGCTAACGATCCATTGTTAGGCTGATGGTCCTCCTTGATCATGTGAGCAGCTGGTTTCGGTTGTCATCAGCCAACTGGTTGTGTAACACTGTGAGAGGGTGCTATTTATAAGACTGAGCTGAACCCAGCACCTCAGACTGAGGAAGTCTTTCGGACGGAAGACGAAACGTTTCTACAATTTTTTTTTGTTTTTTGCTTTGTTTTGTTTTGTTTTTTGAATGTCCAGAGGACCAGACTTAGCTTTTTTAGATTTACAGAATAGAGCAATGCTTTAAAAGGCCTGTCTCAAATATATGTAAACTGAAATTATTTTTGGAGGAGACCATTATATGGTAATGGACAAATGGCTTGATAGATGCCCATCAAAGATGCAAAATCATCATTACAACTCCATTTTGTTTGAATTTTGTAATGAGTTCAAGTTGAATGATACTGTACATGGCACACTGTACATGGCACACTTTACATCCAGAGGCACAAATTTATAACTGGTTTAAAACCAGATGGAACAATTAAATCTAGACTAAACTTTTGGCTTATATTAGATATTACACATGGCCTAGAAGTTAACTCTACTAACTTTGCTGCAGAGCCGTATATATAGAGAGTTCTGACACTCTTTGAAGTCGCCGACTGGCAGTCAATCGTTCCAAACAACGGCCATGGAAACCTTGTGGAGCTGCGCCCTCTGGCGGCGACGGAGCGCTACTGCAGGCAGAGTCAGACTGTAAAACAGAGCCATGGAACAAATCGCCCCCTCCATGACCCACGTGACTTCCGCATTCCATTCTTACAACGGATCTCTATGGAAGTGTCGCAACTCTCACTTTATATGGCTCTGCTTTGCTGCACCCCTTACTGATCACTGTATTAATAAACTGACTAACTCCTACAAATGCAAAAAGGCGCGCCAAAGGATTTGGGAAATTCAGTTTGAATCTGACTACTAATCATGACCACTTTTGTCAGAACATAAAAAGAACAAACGTTGATTTAAACAAAGACTCATCACTATTAAATTATAGAGTGAAGTGGGATCACTTAAAACATAATTCTCAAATTTAAATTTAATTTGTCAAATTTCAAGTCAACTCAGCAAACAAACAGAAGCTGACATTGTAAGAGAAATTCATGATATTTGTAATAAAGCTTTACTAAACGAAGATGACAAATGACAATTGATCCTCCTACACTTCTAACTAGACAATATTTACATCAACAAAGCACTTTTTTATGCAAAGTGTGTCAAAGAGTACGGACAAGCCGGCTCTCATGAGACACACACAGTCAGAGACAATGAGCCCCTGCTGGGGGCCAGAGAATTGCTTACAGCAGACAAGCTCTCTGGCACCAGCAGTGGGACAGCCAGGCCCGCACAATAGCGGGGAGGCGGGGGCCCCCTCCCCTTCTCTCACACACACACACGTCACGGTGTGGACATGCCCTCCAAACTCGCAGCCAGAGCGACTGCGTGGAGGGCGTGCAGACCAGGTCACTGGGTCATGTCCACCATCTCCCAAGGCCTCAGGCTGCAGTTCTTCAAACGTCCACCTCCATTCGCAGGGGTGCTGTTGTCAACCATCAGCCCAACCCGTGCACACGTTTTGAGAGAGGAGATTTTCTCCATGCTGCAGAAAGGGGCTATAAGAAATGTGCCTGTTCACGATGTAAAAAGAGGCCACTATTCCAAGTACTTTGTCGTCCCAAAGCGGGAACAAGGCTTGAGGCCGATTTTGGACCTGCGGAGTCTAAACAAACGAATACGCACATTCAATTTCAAAATGTTAACACTGAAACAGGTACTCAACTCGGTACGACCGAAAGATTACTTCTGCAGTGTAGATCTGAAGGATGCCTTCTTCCATATAAGCATCAGGCGAAGCCACAGAAAATTCCTACGCTTTGCCTTTGAGGGTAACGCATACGAATATCAGGCCATGTCTTTTGGCCTAAAAACCGCCCCTAGGACTTTCACGAAATGTCTGGAAGCGGCCTTGACCACCCTGAGGGGTCAAGGGTCAGAGTTCTCAATTTTCTGGATGACTGAGACAACAGAGTCCAAGCAAAGCTGTGTAGTGGGCATGACCCTGCCCGCACTGATACACCTTTGTTCTTCTGAACTGTTCCAGTGATGACCTTTGCTGAACTTTCAGTAACTAGACTTTTAACACAATTTATCTTATTAGTTTGAATCAAAGGACAGATTCACTCAAAAAGAGACTATTTCTATCTTTGATTTTGTTCTAATACAAATATAATCAGATCATCACCTGTGTTTATTCATGAGCAGTGTTGTAATATACAATATGTCTTATGATCACATATGCTATTAAGCTGTGTTATTCTTTAATGTGAATAATCATTAATATGCTGGTATATTCTGCCCTGTCTACTCTAATAAGTGTCTAATAAGTGTAAAGTTGAATAATATGTCAAACTGACTTGCTCAGAAGTTGTTTTTGTTGAGTTCAGCTAAAACTCTCACCAGCGTCTGAATGTCTCTCCTCACTCAGACACTTTCCAAAAACATTCCTCTTTGTTTATTGCTGTCAACCTTGAGTTTTCACTTCACGTTTTCACACTCTTCTTGGCCCACGGACCAATGAGGAATCCGTGTTCTAATCTCAACATTTTTAGTAAAAGCGTTTGCTTCCGTGAACGCTTCAGAGTTTGCTAGGAACCTCAAGACATGGAGGTCGTCCCAAAGAGCTGAATGAACATAGTCACACGCTAAGGACACGTCATTCAGTTAAAGACTTATAACATGCCAAGTTATAAGTCATCTTTTAGAGTTTGGAATGGACAGAGACCTGAAGCTCCCTGTCTCTCATAGCTGAGTAAGCTGCCGTCATTAAGCCAAAGACGGGCTTATCAGCAAGAATTTATGGATGTCTCCATAAATTCAATAGAGCTAAAAAGCTCCCAGTTCTTAAGGAACTTCCTTCGAGGAACGTCTGGTCTTGAAGTCAACCAACAGCTGACACCATTTTCTGAGGACTAACGCGGATCCCAGGAGACGTTGAAAAGTAAACGATAACCAACTCAGATGTACTGGCCCCGCAAGGACCCCGTGCATCTGAAAAGCTACAAGGTCGTCTCTTACCGGGCTGTTGTCAAAAGGTAAAGAGCGGTTTACAAACGTACCTGGATTTAGCAGAAGTCGGATGGAAAGTGTCATCTCTGGTACTAAACTCAAGATAAATAACTTCCTCTCTTAACCTCTCCCTATTCCTCTTAAATCTCTCCCTATCCTCATTTTTAAGCTGGTAACTAACTATATTTTAAGCTAAGAGCCACAGACAGACTAAGTATAATGACATCCTGTATTTATGTCTGTTGTGTTACAATTAAATTTGCTGACGTATTAAATTGCAAGAAAGTGAAATCATGTCAATCAAGTGTAATGGTGTTAATTTAGTTGATTTATTTTAAATAAATGGTAGTGTCTTTGGCATACCAAACTAAATTAATGTCTCACTGTCACTTTATGGCTCCTGTCTCAGGCTCACTATGATCCCAGAAATATTAATAAACTGAAAAAGAAAAGAATCCGTGAAATTACTATTCAATCTGAATAAATAAGTAATTAAGATATATAAAGTGTGTCAGATTAATACAGACCCCCTCTTATATCCTACATCTGGTGGCCTGTAACGAGTTTTCTGAAAGATTATTCATAAATATGTGATCTGTGATCTCTCATGAACTTGAAACGTTGTGTTGGCATAAGGATCCAAGTTTTAGACTCTAACAGATTAATTTTTTTGGCTGGAAAAGTGTTCAGAACGATTGCAGGACTGCGGTTGAGGACATTTGAGGCTGAAATTGTTATTTGTTCAACTTTTTAAACGCTATAAGTAGTTTGGTGGGTATTTGTCAGGCTGTGTGGTATGTGTTTGGTGGTTCTGATAGGACCCGGTCCAGATTGTCCACAAGCTGAGGCGATCTCACGGCAAAATGACCAGGGTCATTTTTAGAAGCTATTATTAACATCTGCAAGATTGCTGTGTGGTATTTTTACATTTTAGAGCAGGTCAAAAAGCATTTAACTGTTAGAACGTTGTCGGATAGTGGTTCAAGAAACCCGAGTTCTGCTCCTTGTAAAGTGAACGGAACCGACCATGACGCGGCTCCGAGAGAGTCCGTGTCGTGTTACAGTTGTGGTGCAGGGTTACTGAGAGTGGCTCTGTTGAACCTGTGTAAATGTTTTCGCCATATTCCAGGATTTTTCGCAATGTTTGTAAAGCGTTTATGAGCCGAAAGAGTCTATAAAGTTGTCCGCTGTGCAAGCTAACGTTAAAGGCTACGTGTCAAACACGTTTGTTTATGAGCTGTGATTGGATAAAACGAGAGTTGTGATCTGTCAATCGCGTCTCGTATCTGTAAAGCGAGCGCTGATTCGCTGAAGTGGGGTTGCACGCCGTTGCAACCAGCCCACTTTTGTCGTCATTTCCGGCACTGCATTGGTGGAAGGTAAGAAAACTACATTGACCATGAATGCTTGGGAAAAGAACCACAAGCGCTGTGATTGATTGGTTGACGTCACGTATCTGTGTAGCGAGCTCCGCCTCGCTCAAGTACGGAAGCTGGTGACGCGCTACGTCGACCCGCCTATTTTTGTCGTCATTTCCAGGTGCGGCACTTTGGATGACAGTTCACACTCACAGGACAAACGGAGATTTCACTAAAAGTTTAAAAACTCATTTGAAGCCATCTAAACTGTCTAACAACATAAATTTATCTCTGACAAGAACGCGGTTTGAGCGCTTATCACGGACACACTAGAAACTAACTCTAAAAGGTTGTTTTTATTTTAAATACTGCATAAAAGAAAAGGTCACCTCGTGATAATTTAAGACTCGAATCTGTCCCCTGTTGGTTAAAAGACGTTTACAGAAGGTTTCTCTGAAAAATCAGGAAAAGTCAGCATTTTTATGGTGAAATACCATCCTTTAAAATTGTTCTGTACACAAACAAAAAACTCCTGTTTATTTTAAATAACAATTTTAGAATAACAGAGGTACAGACAAACATTTTTGCTGATTTTAAATACAAAAGTTTAAAATAACAAACAAAAAGCATCTGCTGACTTGATTTTCACAAAAAATCAAAACAAAGATAGCAGAACAAATTTGAGGATGTCAAAGAGCAGATTAATAAAAATCACTGATTTTTATTTGGAATAACATCTGTTGTTATGCTGTGCACACAAAAACTCCAGTTTACTTTAAATGAAAAAATATTTAAAATAACAAACAGAAAATCCATTTTTCACTCCTGATAACTGTCAACATACAACAAAACAGTTTAGCCAAACTGAAATACATATTTTTAAGGCATGAAGCTGCAGCATCCTGGGAACATTTTAGTGTGAATATTGCATTTATTTCAAATCTTTTTAAAAAGCGTTTGAGTAAGTAGAACAGAAATCATGCTTGGGTTAGTTAGTAACTGTTGTTAAAAAAATAAGTTATATGTAAAGTTAACACTGCAAGAGATCATTTAACTTTTACAATTCATTTAAGGGTAAAACCTGAAAGAAGGTACCTATGAATAATAATACTTATTACACAGTGAAACACTTAGACCAGAAGGCTGGTTGGTTTGATTGACTCGGTGCTACTTTAAAAGTGACGATTTATCTGCACACATTAAAATAAGAACTGTCCTACTGATTTACACAAAAAAATCAAAACAAAGATGGAAGTTCAAGAAGGTGCACGTCCAAGGCTAATACAGTATGTGCCTCTAGAAGACTCATACAACAAGGGGTCCCAAGAGGAACCCCGAAGCCGAGAACCTGCTCCCCCTGCACCTCGCACAGAGAGAAAATCTCTCTCACTGTGTGGTGACTACTTAGCTGCCCGAAATGTCTTGCAGAGAAAAGATGAACATCCATCGTGGTTCTACGACAGGATTTTCAAGGCGTATTCAGGTGACATAAAGGAACCGGGCCTAGAAGAGCAGACGCTTTTCAAATCGGTTTTCAGAAATAATCTAATCTCTGATATAGTGCTGGACGATAATTCAATAACGATAAATATCGCGATATACTTTTATTCAATAACGATGATATGAAGTTTAAGCATATTTTCGATATTTCGATAGGATTTTACAACTTTTCACTGACGTTTTTCTCTTTCTGTTCGGGTTGAAGCGGCTGCTTCAACAACGCGCCCGGACAGAAAAAGCTGTGACACAAAACGTGCGTGGTGACGTCGTTGTTACGCAGCGCTCACTCCAGCAGCAGACGTTAGCGGTAGCAGGCTAAAAGCTAAGCTAGTCTCCAAAGCGTGTTGTTTTCGCTTCAAAACGAGTGCTCATGACCGTCAGAATGTGACTGAACAAAGTTTCACAAGCGAAGAGAAAGCTGACGACTTCACTGATGAGGAAAAACTAATTCGTAGGTGTGGACGTAGTTCGGTTTTGTTAAACTGCAGGCTTCTTCTGCAGCGAGTCCTACTCAGTTTGTTTATTTTTCAAAACGTGACAGAGTCGTTCTAACTAGCTGTGGAAACATCTAACTTGTTTAATCTGAAGAGTTTCCACTCGATAGAATATGATGAGAGTCAGAAGATGAAGAACAATAAAGTTTGAGCCAACGTTTCCCTGAAACTACGACGTAAACAAACAGCCCCAGCGCGACATGTTTTTTTTTATTGAAAATAAAACAGATTCATCAGAATAAAAAGAAAGAAAAACACTGAATGAAAAGGTGCAGAAAGACGAAAATAGTGTTATAATATCTGCCCCTTGTTTAAAAAATACAAAATAACTACAAACAACAACCTTCACTTCACCTGCACCACACCTTCCCAACAACTTTGATTTAATCATCTTTTAAAACATATAAATAGTTTTATAAATGTTTATGATGATATCAAGTCAACACAATCCTGTTTCCTGCAACTCAGCTCCTTCACACTAGTTCTAAATGAAGATTTTACAAACATTTACATTCCCTTCAGGGTTTAATAACTTTTTAAACAAAATGTAATTGAATATTTGGGGGTAATATTTTTTTTAGTTTTATATATGACTTGTAAAATACTATGTTCAACCAAATCATAACATTTTAATAATTTCAATTGATGAAATAATATATTTGTTGGGTGACCATAGCACTTCCTAATAATAATTCTTACAGCTCTTTTTAGTAAAATAAAAATAGGATTTGTAAAAGTTTTGCATGCTTTTCCCCAAACTTCAATACAACAGATTAAATATGGAACAATCATTACATTATACAATATATTCAAAACTTTGTCATTCAAAAACTATTTTACTTTATACAATAATGTAATTGATTTTGTTATTTTTATTCTGACCCGACAGAATTATTGGGTTGAGAATTTTATGTTTATTTGATGGTGATTTCCATCTTTTTGGAGGCTAAATACAAATACAAGGTGAACATCAATTTATTTGTATAGTTTATAGTTTTTTTTAGGCTTTTATATTGTTTATATCGATATCGAATTATATCGATATCGACCGAAATTAAGAACTATATCGTGATAAAAATTTTGGCCATATCGTCCAGCCCTACTCTGATATTAGATTCAAGTTGCCGTTGTACACCTGGTGTCAATTAGAAGTAACATCTTTGGATGAAATGAAACAGTGTGCTGTAAATGCATTTGAAGCTCACATGCAAATCAGGACGCCCTTACAGGTGTCCCCAGGTGAAGCGGTCAAATCCCACTCGCTGGGGCTGGATTCCAGTCCTATAAAAGGCGAGAATATACAAGATTTTCAAACTAAAAAACAACTAAAGGTGGGTGTTCGCTCTACAGGACGCCCAATACCTAGGTGGACCCTGAAGGGACACCTGAGACGTGGACCTGCACCTCGGTTGAAACATTCCGAGACACGCAACAGGTCGCAAACGTTCCAGGAAAATGGTGTTAATTTAGTTGATTTATTTTAAATAAATGGTAGTGTCTTTGGCATACCAAACTAAATTAATGTCTCACTGTCACTTCATGGCTTCTGTCTCAGGTTCATCATGGTCACAGAAATATTAATAAACTGAAAAAGAAAAGAATCCGTTAAATTACTATTCAATCTGAATAAGTAATTAAGATATATAAAGTGTGTCAGATTAATACTGACTCCCTCACTATATCCCTTACAGCTGCACACAGACAGAGTGATGTCTCATCTGACAGCTCTGGGGGTTGTTTTAAACCTGCAGAAGAGCAATTTGTTTCCATCCCAGATTACCGTATTTCTGGGAGTACAGATGGAACTCCATCTTGTACAGAGCCAAGCTCTCAGAGGCACGGGTTTCAGCCCTGCAGCTCTGCCTAGCTCGTTTCCGGCTGGGTAGCACAGTGTCTCTCAAGCTTTGCCAACGTCTGCAGCGGGGATTGTTTGCATTCCTCTGGCCTTATTACATATACGGCCCTTTCAGATTTGGCTAAACAAACAGTTGCAGCTTGCCCCTCCTCAGCTGATGAGGGGGCCGACTGTCAGCCCAGAGTGCATGGAAGCCCTGGATCACTGGAGACTCCCCACGGTGTTCAGCACCGGCGTCACGCTGGGACGGGTACTGACCCGAGTCCTAGTGACAACAGATGCGTCAAAAACAGGGTGGGAGGGCTCTGCAGGAACCAGCAAGCCCGCGGGGTTTGGAACCAGCAGGAGGCCCGACTACACAGAAATCTCCTGGAACTGAAAGCTGTGTTTTTGTCTCTGAAACACTTCTTCAGAAAGGGGCTAATTTCACACAGACATGTCCTGATAAAATCAGACAACAGGTGCACTGTGGCTTACATCAACAGGCAGGGGGGGACACGGTCCCGACCCCTCCTGAGGTTAACACACAAATTGCTCACGTGGTGCAGCTCCAGGGTTCTGTCACCGAAGGCAACCCACATGCCAGGCGAGCTAAACCACGGGGCGGACGGACTCTCACGGGGACACCTCCTCCCCTCAGAGTGGCGCCTGAACCCACGTATCGTGGACCAGATCTGGACACGATTTGGGAAGGCAGACGTAGATCTGTTCGACTGCAAAAACACGCACTGCAACCTGTACCATTCGATACGGGACTCAGATGCACCACTGGGAACAGATGCCCTGACGTACAGCTGGCCAGCGGGAAGGAGGTATTACGCTTTTCCCCCCCGTCCCCCTAATTCAGGCGACGCTGGAGCGTGTACGCAGGGAGGCTCTCACTCTCATTCTGGTGGCTACCAAGTGGCCAAAGAAGGCATGGTTTGCAGAAGTGATTTCACTCTTGGCGGGAACACCATGGCAACTGTCCCCCCACAGGGACCTGCTGACCCAGGCCCAGGGGCAGATACTGCATCCACGTCCAGAGCTGTGGCAGCTCTGGGCCTGGCCGCTGAGAGGGACCGGTTAATGGCTTCCGGTCTGCCCAGTAATGTGGTAAACACAATACAGGGAGTGAGAGCACAGTCTACTCAGACCCTCTACGCACGTAAGTGACGTGTGTTTGAGACCTGGTGTCTAGAGAGGAATATTACACTATATTCCTGTGACCTGGTCCAGCTCCTCACTTTTCTTCAGGACCTGCTGGAGAAGGGACGCTCCTTCTCCAAAATTAAGGTCTTTTTATCCGCCGTCTCGGCATGTCACGAAGGGTGGGGAGGTAATCTCCTGATGCCCAACCTCTCACGATACAGTTCATGAAGGGCGTGCTGAGGAAGAGGCCCTCGAGCAGAACTCTGGCCCCTCAGTGGGACCTGCCTCTTGTGCTGGACACACTGTGTGAACCACCATTTCAAAGTCAAAGTCAAAGTCAACTTTATTGTCAAAACTGCAATATGTATAGGACATACACAGGATTGAAATTGCATTTCTCTCTCAGTCCCTCGGTGCAACAGTAACCATTTAAACACTAAACACTAAACAATATAATAAACAAGCATAAAATGAAATAATAAAAGTTTAGTACTGTCCTGAGTTTTTTGCATAGTAGTTTTTCATAGTAGTATAAAAGTATAAAAAGTTTCACCAACACCAAAAAACACCAACATTTAATAAACATAATCATAAAATGAAATAGAGTGTAATACTGTCCCGAAGTATAAAGTATAAAAAGTATATCTATAAAATAAATGAAGGTTCTGGCATTTGACATTTGTAAAGAGTGACAAAGCAGCATATGAGGTTAATGTACACAGTATATGTATGAGGTAGTTGATATTGGTATAGAGATAAAGTGGCATTATGCAATAAGGCTAGTAAAAAGAATATATACTGTATATCAGCAGTAGTGTAGATATAAAAAGTCTAGATGTAAACAGTAGTAATAAATGTAAACAGTAGTAATAAATGTAAACAGTAGTAATAAATGTCAACAGTAAATGTAAACAGTAGTATGACTATAGGCAGTAATGTAATACAAACATTAGTGCAAATATGAGAAGTAGTGCAAACTGAATGAGCACATGACCGTGAGTTGAGTGAATGACCCGTATTGATGACACAGAGTCCAGTGTTAAAAACTTTGTGTTGTGTGGTAATGTGTGAAAGTTTTTTGTGATTAAGGCAGTACAAGTGGGAGGGAGGGCAGAGCTGGCAGAGTGTTAAGCATCCTGACTGCCTGATGAACAGAGCTGTCTCTCAGTCTGCTGGTTCGAGCCTGGAGACTCCTCAGTCTCCTCCCTGATGGCAACAGGCTGAAGCAGCTGTGTAGTGGGTGTGTGGGATCACCTGCCATGCAGAGGGCTTTCCGAGTGAGGCGGTTGCTGTGTAAGTCCTGTAGTGAGGGCAAGGAGGTGCCGACAATCTTCGAGCCTAGAAGATTGAGCCTATTAGCAGCATTAAGATAGACTTATCTTATAAGACTGCATCGCTCTTAGCTTTGTGCTCAGCAAAGCGTGTGGGAGACCTTCATGCTTTATCAGTACATCCAATGTGTACCAGATTTGCCCCAGACAGGTCAAAGGTCACCCTGCGTCTTAACTTTGCTTATGTGCCTAAAGTCCCAACTTTAATAATAATAATAATGAATTCAATTTATAACGTACTTTTCATTAATGAAAATCTCAAAGTGCTACAAAGTGCAACATAATTAAATGTCAATAAAACAAGTAATAAAACAAGTAAAACCAATAACAGTATCAACCAAGATCAAAAGTAGAATCATGAGGAGGTAGAGTATGCTCGGTCGAAAAGAAAGGTCTTCAAGCCGCTCTTAAAGTCAACCAGTGACTGTGGGGCTCTCAGACAGTCAGGAAGAGAGTTCCACAGGCGGGGGGCAGCCACACTGAAAGCCCGGTCTCCCATGGTCCTTAATTTGGTTCTCGGAATGTGAAGGAGATTACTGTTCTGTGACCGCAGCGACCGGGTGGATGAGTATGGAATAAGAATGTCCTTTAGATAATCTGGTGAAGTTCCGTGTAAGCATTGATGTGTAATGAGAGCAGTTTTGTACTGAATTCTGTAGGCGACAGGAAGCCAATGAAGGTTATGGAGAATGGGCGTAATATGTTCAAATTTACGAACTCTCAACAAGATCCTTGCTGCACTGTTTTGAATATATTGAAGTTTCTGAAGGTTTTTGCCAGGGATTCCAATAAACAGGGAGTTGCAGTAGTCGAGCCTGGAGGAGACAAAAGCATGGACGAGCTTCTCAGCATCGGAAAAAGTTAGGGATGGGCGAAGTCTGGAGATGTTTCGAAGATGGAAGAAGCAAGTTTTAAACAGAAGCTTAATGTGATTTTCAAATGTAAGATTGGAGTCCATTTTTATTCCAAGATTAGTAACAGAGGTGGAGAGGGGGATGTCTTGTCCAGAAAAGGAAAGTGTTGTTATAGGAGATGTTTGTACCTGGTGAGGGGTGCCAATCAGTATGGCCTCAGTCTTGGAGCAGTTTAATTGAAGAAAGTTCTGATTCATCCATGCCCTAATTGCCTCCAGGCAGGCAGAGAGGGCAGTGAGTGAAGATGGAGATGACAAGGTGGAAGATGAGGATGCTCCAGTCCTGATGTAAAGCTGTGTATCGTCGGCATAACAGTGAAAAGAAATGTTGAACTGATTAATAATTTGACCTAAAGGCAGCATGTAAAGGGAAAACAGCAGGGGCCCCAGAACCGACCCCTGAGGGACACCACAGGAGACACAGACTGTCTGGGACGTGGCGTTGCCAAGACTAACACATTCCAGCCTATTGGAGAGGAAAGATTTGAACCAGTCCAGGACGGTGTCACAGAGACCGACCTCCACATGAAGACGGTGGAGGAGGATACTATGGTCCACAGTGTCGAAGGCTGCAGTGAGGTCAAGGAGGACAAGGATGGAGGGAGAACCAGTGTCAGCAGCCAAGAGGACATCATTGGTAACTCTCAGCAATGCAGTCTCTGTACTGTGAGCTGCCCTGAATCCAGACTGGAACTTCTCATACAGGGAGTGTTGTTGTAGGTGGTCCTGCAGCTGAGCAGCAACAGCTTTTTCCAGCACTTTAGACAGAAAAGGGAGGTGTGAAATTGGGCGGTAATTAGAAAAAATGTCGGGATCCAAATTAGATTTTTTCAGAAGAGGCCTAATGATGGCAGTTTTTAGAGGCAGTGGAACATGACCAGATTGTAGAGACTGATTTATTATTTGAGTGATTAGTGGGCCTATTGCAGAGTGATTGGTTTTTATGAGAGACGAGGGGAAAGGATCCAGGGCGCAGGATGAAGGCTTCATTTTCTTGATGATGGCCTCCACCTCACTCTGAACAACTTCGTCAAAGCTGTTTAGGGTCCCAGAATGCAGACGGGTAGGTGGCACACTGAGAACAGGGAGGTTGTGGAGCTGAGATCTGATAGTGTCAACTTTGTTTTTAAATGACGAAAGAAACAGGTCACATTTTTGAGCAGAGTCCTCAAGAGTTTGTTTAATGGGATTAAGCAGACGAATTATTGTGGAGAAGAGCTGTTTAGAGTTTCCAGGGAAGTTGTTGATTATGTTAGAATAATATTTGGAGCGTGCTTCTTTAAGAGAATAGGCGTACGCTTTCTGATGTTCTTTATATGCCTGCTTATGCACAGAGAGACCAGATGATTTTACACGTCTCTCAATAGCACGGCCAGTTGCCTTCATCTTGCGCAGCTCATCAGTGTACCAGGGGGCTGAACGCGAGAAAGACACCAGTCTTGTCTTCAAGGGGGCGTGTAGGTCCAGGAGCTCCCGAAGAGATTGGTTGTAGTAATCCACAGAGTCATCTGCAGATGAATGATTGACAGCGGTCAGGGTGTGAAGATCAGCAGACAGAACATCAAGGGAAATGTTTTTAAGGTCACGGAACTGGATGGGTCGTTTTGGGTTTGAAGCAGGCGAAGATGAAGGCACTTCCAGGGAGATGACCCTGTGGTCTGAGACACCCAGGTCATATACAGATAAGTTATTGATGAGTACAGTGTCTGTAATCACCAAATCCAGAGTATGCCCCCTGCTGTGCGTAGGGGCGTCAACATGTTGAGTGAGATTAAGAGAGTCCAAAAGAGACTTAAAATCTGTTGCCAGAGGTGAAGAAGAATTGTCCACGTGGATATTTAAGTCGCCAAGAAAAATAGTCTTCACAGGGGAGGTGCAGAAAAAAGTGAAGAGGTCATGCATCTCTGAGTTAAATGAAACATGCGGTTTTGGAGGCCTATAAATTAATATAACATTCATCAGAAGTGGGGCTTTGAAGCTGAAGGCCAGACATTCAAAAGAAGAAAAGTCCTGAGAAGCCAGACTTTAAACCCCAGAAGCCTGGACTTTGAACTGTCTACATTTCCTCCTCCCCCTGTTCTGACTGCAGAACAGAGGCAGCTGAACGCGTTCTGCCCTGTTAGGGCCCTGAGTGCCTACATGGAGAGAACTAACAATTGGTGCAAAACAAATCAGTTGTTTGCTTTGCTAATCCTGCTGCAGGCAGAGCCCTGTCTAAACAGCGCCTCTCACACTGGGTGACTGAGGCCATTAAGAGGGCATACAGCAGTAAAGGTCAGCAGATGCCCACTGGGGTACATGCTCATTCAACCAGAGGCCTAGCTACTTCCTGGGCCCTGTTCAAAGGTGTACCAGTAGCAGATATCTGTGCATCTGCTAACTGGTCATCATCAAACACGTTTGTGAAACACTACAGCCTAGATGTCACTGCCCGTGACCAGTGATGTCAGTAACGCGTTACTCTGGTCGGACCACTTTTTTCAGTAACGTGTAATCTAACGTGTTGCTATTTCAAAATGCAGTAATCAGATTTAAGTTACTTACTCCAAATTATTGTGCGTTACTTTTTTGTAATTTTCTGTAGTACTGTAATTTTATTTTATTTCCTCAATGCGTCTCGGCTGGGGAGTGATTAAAAAAAAAAAGACAGAAATTCGGTCAGCTGCTGTGGCTGTTTGAAACCTGACACCACACCATGCAGCGCGTGCGTGCGTGACAGGAACAGACTGGACTGAGGTGCGCACACGGAGAGAGGAGGAGAAGCTTTTTACTGCAGTTCAGTAAAACAATGGAGCCAGGAGCCTCTCCGGGTCGGAGCTGCGACAGGAGGTCTCCCCCCCACCCGCGACCAAAACAACTAAAGCTTGACTTCGGTACAGCCCCCCCCCCACCTCCTGCTGTGTAGAAACTGGTGTTGATGCAGCTATCAATCGTCACAATAGGTCTGTCAATTGGTCTTATTTACATACAAATACATTCTTTGTCCTTGTTTCTTCTGGTATTTACGCAAACAACAGCCATAGTTGCCAAGTCCGCTTATTTCAAGCGGCATTGGGCTTGTTTTTCCCTGGAGTCGCTTTCAAATTTGATCAACCGCTTGTGGCGGTTTTTTGGGCTTCTCGCGGACATTGAGTCGCTTATTTGTGCTTGTTTTTCAGTCGAGCAGTAATGCGAGTGGTAGGTAGTTTGTCACGCCCCCCTTCCACGTATGTTACGTCAAGGCGGATGTTACGTTCAGGTGCAGTTGGCGCAAGCGACAGTCAGAGCCGGTAAAACTATATAAGCGCGAGCAATTAATGATGAGTCAGCATGAGCAGCATATAGTGACACAACATATATATCTTGTATCATTCAACTATGTTAGTTTTTAGCAAACAAAATGATAAATTAATGAAAATTACTTTCAAAGTGAGTTTAAAATTAAAAACCGTGTTTCTTCACGGGACATCAGACTACACGCGAATGCAACATTGTTATTTATTCTTTGTCTATTCATTCATTCATTCAACCTTTATTTAGCATTGAGCCTCGAGGGCTCATTTACAAAAGCGACCTGCTACAAACTAAAGAATTTAGTGAAATGTCTAGACAAGACAACGCTAATATGAGCTCTAAGTGGGGTAAATATGGAAAAAAATATAATAAAGATTGGGAGAAAGAGCGTGCTCTTCAAGACTGGATCCGACCACGACCACAGATGGGAGAAAAATGCAAAATATATTTTTATTTTTTAGACTGAATACGTTCTTTAATGTATAATTTTGCTTGTTATATGTAATGCCATAATAAATATGTTTATACTGTTTAAAACTGCCTTTTTTTACACAATGGGATGGGGTGCTTTTTTGGGGCTTTTTTTGAAAGAGCGAGTCGCTTGTTTGTGCTTGTTTTGAAGGAGCTGATCGCTTCTTTCGGTCTGGAGATCTGGCAACCCTGACAACAGCTCCATTTGTGTCAGGAGGAGAACACACAGCAGGTAGTTCACGATGCATTCAAGAGCATATGTTTGTTTGGATGTAACAGAGACCATGTGTACACAATTTCCTAAAATTAAAATAAAAAACTCTGATTTTGACGTTGAAAGACTGTCTTTATTATATTATTTATTTTTAAAAGTATTTACAGAAATACTTTTTTGTAAAAATATTATTTGTTTAGTGAAGTCAAGAAAGACACTATTTTTTTATATAAAGCAAGTATTCCTTTATTCATTCAACCTTCATTACGTTTTTTTATGTATTGTGACAGAGGGCTCTTGGCAGCAGCAGCTGAAAGTAACTAATAAAGTAACTTAGTAATCTAACTTAGTTACTTTCCAAATCAAGTAATCAGTAACTTAACTAAGTTACTTTTCCCAAAGACTAATCAGTAACTTAACTAAGTTACTTTTTCAATGTAACTATGCCATCACTGCCCGTGACGTAACTCTAGCTGTTCTCTCTACCACAGAGAAATGAGCAGCTGGCGCCTGTAGTCTAAAAGCCCCGGAAGAGCTCTGCATATGACCTGTACACCGCTCTACGCGCATATTCTGTGCGCATGCGTTCACAGGCACAGCTCTGCGTTCGTTCTCGCGTTAAATACTCGCGTTTTCGCTCCAAATTCTTGTCGTAATTTGAGCAGCTGCGCGCAGAGCGTTTACCTATGGGACAAACTGAGGTCGCTGATTGGTCATTTGCTGACACGCCTACTGAATTGATTGACAGGTCGGGTGGGGAAAAAAAAAAACAAGGGCTACGCAGCGGTTTTCTGTGTTTATATGTTAATAAAAAGTTCTCTAAAATAAAATAAAATCAGGGAGCGCTGGTTCAGCACACCAGAACACCAGGAAATATTTAGAACATCGCCCAGCCACGTTGGACATGAGTTTATGTTCGCTCGTGACAAATTCATTCATTTCCTTCATCAGAGGAGGAAGCGATGTGATCACTTGACTTTTGGCAAAAAAACAAAAGAAAAGTCCAGATCAGGAATGAAGAAGGGGAATTTAATACATTTGTGTCACATACAAAACAGTCCGGCGCCGGGCAGTTTATTGTGAGACAACGCGCCTCGCGTACGCGGTCGTAAAATTTGAGGTTTGAACGTTCGTGCCCTGCGGGGCTATGCTTGTGCCTCGGCGTACGTACGGCGTACAGCGGCGTACTGCCTTACGCAGAGCTCTGCCGGGGCCTTTAGGCATAAGTTCTTATAAGCACGCATTTTCAGAGCATTTCCAGGGCGTGATTGAATTGTGTTCCCATAGTCATATGTTGCACCGCTGTGGACTGACTGAAGGGGAACTGAAGGTTATGCACCATAACCCATGTTCCCTGAAGGAAGGGAACAAGGTGCAACACGTTTGCCCTTTCAATGCCCAAGCTCGGTGAAGTGCACTTAAGAGGACAAGGGTGGAGCAACAGCCGCCTTTATTCAAAGAGGGCATAAATTAGAACCTGCTGTTTATTGTTTAACCCCCTGAAATAACTTTGGCTTCCCAAACTGACTAAAAATCGCTCTAGTCTTCACTCAGATTGCTAAATATGTCCGGTTCTGTATCGGCCGCCATGTTGTTTACACTGTGCGCAACGAGCAGTAGCTCATCTCCTTACGTCACATGACTTATCGCGGAAGTTCTCAGATTTCTGTGGGCGTGTCCCAGCAACAAAATTACCATGGAATTTAAATATATTTATAATTTATTTTGCAAAAACGAACTTAGTTCAATGATAAAATATATATATGTAGTGCAAAATGATGCATAGTTAAAACATGATGTCAGCGCAGCTTTAAAGCTGCACTATGCAACTTTGTAGTGCAGTCTGTAACTTTTCTAACAATATTTTTAACATGTTTCTTCACTCTGTCACTATCTACTGACAGACTGGTGTTAGACAAAGTAATCTCTGAAAAAAACTATAGTCCCCTTGCTTCTCTATCAGCATTTATAAAAACACTAAAAACACAGAGTGACCCGCCGTTAACCAGCCAATAAAAACAGAGCTTGAATTTGAATCAGCCAATAAAAACAGAGCTTGAATTTGAATTTCAGCAGAGCAAGGGGGGCAGAGCCATATATGGCTCTGAGGGGGAGGGATCAGAATGCTTTGCCTGTTGAAAATTTTTCTAAGTTCTGTGCTCTACAGAAAGTTACACATAGCACCTTTAAAGAGTCAGTTGAATTGTCTCCCTCCTCCCCAGCAAGCTACATTCACATAAAGGGATCTAGCTCCCTTTATGTGAAAGTGAGACAACTCAACTCACTACTTCATCTTTAAAAACTGTGTTAGGATAGGTTAAGTGCTTGGTGACTGTACAGTACTGTACATGTATTCATTTCTAAAAAAAAAAAAAATTTTTTAATGAGATGCATACTCGTAAGTCCGGGACCTCGTAAGTAAGAGCGCTCGTAAGTCGGGGACTACCTGTAATATTGTGTACCGGTATGTTGTCAGTGTCAGGAGGGCTGTGATCAGTCTTATATCGGGGAAACTAAACAGCCACTGGCCAAAAGGATGGCCCAGCACAGAAGATCAACATCATCAGGTCAGGACTCTGCGGTCTACACTCATCTCCACGCCAGCGGTCACTCTTTCAGGGATGAAGATGTTCACATCCTTGATAGAGAGGAACAATGGTTTGAGAGAGGAGTAAAGCTAGATTCATACTCGACGTGTCGCGCAGCGTGCGAGGGTGCGCACGCGAAAAGTGACGCAATATTGCAGTCCCCGCCCCTGCGCGTTGGCCCCGCGCGTGGGATTAGCGCGTGCCGTGCACCTCTGAATTTTTGAAACTCCGCAAGCCTCGTGCGCGCGCGGTGGGCGCTACGATTTGATTGACAGGTCCCCACCGACAGCCTTCACCCTTTTTACGCCGGAGCCTGCAGCTGTTTGCGCCGCTGTGGTCGTGGAGACAGCGTCGCTACGCATGGAGGAATGTTTTGTGACACAAATGTATTAAATTCTCCTTCATTCCTGATCTGGAGTCGGACTTTTCTTTTGTTTTTTCGCCAAAAGTCACGTGATCGCTTTCTCCTCCGCTGACTCCATGCATTAAAACCGCAAATAAAGACAACAGTTCAGCACGCGAGCGGAAAGCTATTTGTTTTTGTTGTGTGATTTCAAACAGTTCTTCTTCTACGGTAGATTTCTTCTTCTACACCTTTCTTGCAACATATGCACAGGTTTTAGAGGGTACTGCCTCCTGCTGGTCCGTAAAAGAACAGCACTTTGCCATGCGCAACCGTGCGTCAACCATAAACACAGTGGCGAAACTTGAATGCATTTCGCCGCACGGCTGAGTGCACGCGCGGGGCGCGCGCTCCAGCCTGCGGACCAAAGCGCAAGTATAACTCAGCCTTAAAGGAGGCCATCTTTGTGAAAAGAAACCGTCCATCATTAAACAGAGGTGTAGGCCGCTGGGTTCCAACTGTCCCCCTCTTATGGTACGTTCAGACCGAACGCGTTTTGAGCTGCAGGAGCAACCAGTTTACATGCAAAGTCAATGGGGTACGCCCCTCTAGGGGGCGTGCGGCGCGTCACGTCCGTTTTGAACGGTGCGGGAGGGGCGGCAGAGCGTTTTCCGTGCATGCGGTGCCCGCGGCAGCCGCCGCCACTCGACTTGGGCAAGCTGAACATTTGCCGCTTAACGCGTCTGACAACCAATCAGGGAGAGTCAGGGGAGGAGAGAGGGAGAGTCAGCTATGTGACGCGGTAACAAGGGGACGGCTGTTGCGCAAGTGTGACGTATTGTTTGTGAGACACGGAAACAACCCGCAAACTCCTGTTCATGTATGGAGGAGAAATAAAAAGGACCTTGCCTGGCGGAGTGTCAGTGAGGAAGTCGGGATATCGGGGAAGTTTTGAATTGTAAACTTTTCACGTTTAGCAAGTTTAAGCTTTGCTAACTCCTCCCACACCCCCGCCGCCACCGCCGCCGCTGCTTCTCGTTCCGGTCCGAACACCAATGCGTCCCGTGCGTCCAGCTTGAGGCGTTTCGTGCTTTTTGGCCGCTCAAAAAGCGTTCGGTCTGAACGTAGCATTACAATGCTGTTATTGCTAGTATCACTCAGCCCTCTGTGAATAGCAAACAACCATCAGGGTGCTAACGATCTATCGTTGGGCTCATGGTCCTCCTTGATCATGTGAGCAGCTGGTATTGGCTGTCAGCAGCAAACTGGTTTATCCACTGTGAGATGGTGCTATTTATAAGACTGAGATGAACACAGCAACTCAGACTGAGGAAGTCTTTCGGACAAAAGACGAAACGTTTCTACAAATTTTTTTTGCTTTGTTTTATTTTTGAATGTCCAGAGGACCAGACGTACCGGTAGCTTTTTTAGACATGATGGGATGTCGTAGTGGGGCTCAAGAACGTTAAAGCTGACGCAGCAACAACAAATACAGATGTAGATCCAGAGCTTTACAAACTTCTACAGCTTGTTATTACTTTGGACTAGGGATGTGCCGATTGATCGGTCACCGATCATAATTGGTCGATAATCATTAAAGCGTATGTGATCGGCTTTTGCCTTCAATTACCGA
>JBBPBX010023514.1:0-10646 GCA_038048925.1 Garcialebias charrua | reverse complement strand
GTATAAGGATCACTTCTTTAGTTACCCATTAATATTCTTGCATTATTTTGAGTTTCCATTACTTTCCTGGTCGATCTTATTATAGACATCCCAACGTCTGGGAAAAATATGACCCAGGAGGTTGATGCCAATAGAGGGAAGATAATGATGTTCTCGTATCAGTGTAAACATCTTTATATTATTGCTCATTATCGTCTGACAGTCTGTCTCATCAATTGTTAGGTGGACACCATGGAAGCACGTGTGCAGATGAGTCAAACAAGTATTGTATTGTATTGTATAATTATATTCATTTCATATTAAAAAAATGACAATTTTTTAAAAAGAGAAAAATTAAACAAAAACATAAAATGAAAGGCAGCAGAAGAAGAAAACATTTCTTATCCTATCTGCTCCTTATCAAACTATCAATTCAAACTATCAATTCAAACGTTAATATACTTATTTGTAATACAAAAGTATACAGTCTCATCGGAAATATTCAATCACATCAAAATACCTATTATAATTTGTTGAATTAGAATCAACTTAAATGTAACTCTTCAACAGAATAGTTTTAATCATTTTCTTAAATATTAGTATGGACTTCATATTTTTTACATTGTCCTCTAGTCCATTCCAAAGATCAATTCCTCTTATTGTAGTAGACCTACCCTTTAAACTAGTTCTAAACTTAGGTTTAACAAATATTGCTGTTCCCTTTAAATTATAGCAACTCATCCTTTTCACAAAATAAGTTTGAATGTTAGATGGTAGTGAGGAAGTATGAGCCTTATACATGAGTAAAATAATATTATAATCAACCAAATCATAAAACTTAAGTGATTTAAATAGACAAAATAGAGTATCAGAAGGATGACAATAAGATTTCCTCATTATAATTCTTACAGCTCTTTTTTGCAAAATAAAATAGGCTTAGTTGTCCTACATGCTGTACCCCAAACATTTACACAATAAATTAAATGCAGAACTATAATTGTGTTATAAAGCAAGTGTAAAGCATTATTATTTAATAAATCCCTTACTCCATACAATACTGCAATTGATTTAGATATTTTAGTTTTAACAAAAGATATATGCTGTTTCCAAGATAGTCTCATCAATAATTACACCCAGAAACTTAACCTAATTTACTCTACATATCAATTTCAAAAGAAAAATCTAAAGTTATTTTATATTTACTAAATATTATAAAATTGGTTTTATCAATATTCAATGATAACTTATTTCATTTAAACCAAATTTGCATTTTTCGAACTCAATCTTTGTCACTACAAGTTACTGTATTATCAAACCAGATGTACTCTCCTAACTTCAGTGGTTAAAAAAAGGGGAATGGAGCGTGATGCAAACTAACACACATCTTTTAAAGCTTTAAAAGTGGTATCTACCACAGTGCTTGAGATGAGTATGTGTACTCTGAACATCCTTAGATCTGCACTAAATTATCTTCAGAGATAAGAAGAATACATGCTTGTTAGAGTAGGTGTATGATAATTTTTGTCTGCTTGCTTGTTTGTTTTTCTTTGTTTAAATCCGATAAGTAAATATCAAAGAATGAATAATAATAATAATAATGAATTCAATTTATAACGCACTTTTCATTAATGAAAATCTCAAAGTGCTACTTCCAATAGGCTGTTTGAGGGTTCAAACTGAGCTCTGCATCATATCAAATGGTTTTCAAAATTAGTTGAAATCAAAGTTCACCAATTACTATTCTTTGAACGCTAAAGCGCAGCAAACAAGCATCATTTTAAAAGCTTTTCCGTTACCCAGGATGTAAACAAACGTTTTTTTCAAGGTTAAAATGAAAGCTTGAAAGTTGGCCAATAAGGTCTTGAAGTTGAAAAGTCGTCAGAGTGTTTTAAAGTTGGAACGTCCGTTTTGTCCTTTTTGACCTTGAGTGATGGTTGCACATGCGAGATGAAATATGTATTTCCTTTCTAAAGTCCACAAAAATGTTAAACCTTTACATACTTGAAGGAAAGCGTCTCTCTCCCATTTACAGTGGTTTACAGCAATATCTAAAGAAATCAGTGGCCTTGTATACAAACAAACAATGAATAAAAGACACGTTTTAGTTTTGAATAAACACATTATTGCATAGTAGCAAATATTGCAGTTATAATTACAGAGCAGCAAAAGTAACAAAAAGTTTAGGTGATTATAAAAGTACATTAACAATGAAAGTGTTTTTTATTGTTATTGTTGTACGATAGGACCTGACTAGTAAAGGAAGTTTGTGAATGTGGAACACAAAAATAATTTAATCTACCAGCTCATCAAATTTTTACATTTGTTCACAAATTAAATGTTACAAAAGTTCAACATGTGCCTGAGAGTTTCTCCAGTTTCAAAGATGTTTGCATGTAAATATTTATTACTGTCTTTATTTGTCACTTTATTACTCAGAGCATTTCTCAATGAAAAGCTAAATGACCTATTCACATACCAGTCAACACATTGTGAGCATCTTGGGGTTCAGTTTTTTGCCCAAGGACACTTCAACATGTGGAGTGGGGCAGCTGGGAAACAAACCAGCAACTTTCTAATTGACATGTCCCTTCATAAAAGAACTTTCTAATTTCAGATTTAAATACAAAACCTAATTAGATTTCAATGAAATAATGGTTAGATATGTGAAAAGTTAAATATCTGCATTTTATATATGATGGGGATTTTGAACCCCTGTTACCTTAATAAAAACCACACAAGATAAACAAGAGAAATGAGTTAGACAGAATCATGGAAACTTTGCAAAGGGGATTAGGCTTTTTAATGTACTTCTGAAACTTGGTTGGTCTCATGAACACATTCTTGCACAAATCCGAATTGTGCAGCTATCACAAACCATTTATACAAGTAGGAGGAGGAGTTTTGACAAGTTACACAAATCTCTGACATTATACAGATAGATAAACTGCAGTCAGGGTTCTGCATGAGGCAGGAACATCTAATCAAAACATTGTACCATGAACAAACAAAGAAGTTTGTCTGTTCTTCCTCAAGGACCAACACTGTTTGTATCTCAAATTAATTGTTTGAATGTGAACAGAGAACATTATATTAAAGTGAGCTGGGTAAGAATTATTGTTCAGAGTGATTAGTTTTAGATGATAAATGTTGAATATCTCCATCATCCCATCCTCTTATCATATAAACTAATCATTATCAATTTTGTGAGTGGTATGGAAAAACATCCCCTGAGGCCGAATTCTAATTAGGGGCAAAAACTCACACCACCGTCCCGTGCCTCCACAGTAACGCCCTGACAAATTCAGGATCACATTTTTAGGATGGTTTGAGAGATATAAAGTTTTGGATAACTCTGTGGTGATGATTGTCATATTGCATGACTTATTTCAATATTTGTGAGGAATAAATATTTGAGGAGAACTTTGTAGTTAATATGGTCTTATTTCATGGCTTATTTCAAAGTTTTAAGAGGAATAACAAATTTCAGAGGGGATCCATCTATTTAATCTCAAAAACTAAAAGTTTTTCCAAAGAAATAAACCCTTTTTTATTATTTAAAAGAAGCATATATATGTTAAAAACTAATCTATTTAATTGGTGTTAAACAAATAAAAAGAACTAATCTATTTGATTTGTATTAAACAAAAATATATTGGACTTGTGTCAAACAAATAAAAGAAATAATCTATTTGAAAATAAAAGAACCAATACATATTCAGAGATGTGGGAAAAGCAATAATAAGAACTCAGTATGTTTGTTAAAGATGTGGGAAACAATTAAAAACACAGCAAATAAAGAGGTCCTTTATGGACACACATAAAAATAAAATAAAGTGAATAAAAGATTTCAGTTCAAATTTCTGTACCCTTTCAGTGGCTGATTAAAACCAAAACAGGATTAAAATAAGCAAATAAAATGATTAAAAGTTTGGCTTGAAATTACTTTGATTTTAAAATATAGCCTAGAAAAACTAACATTATCTTAGTACCAGACATTTGTGAAATTTTTCAGCACACGGAATCACTCTGTATTTACTTTTTGGCTAATCAACACTCATCTTTCAGAGGAGTGAAATCATCTTCATTTTGTTCCAGACGAGTTTGGTGCAAGCTGATCAAAACACCTGTGAAAGCTTTCATCATCATTTTCTTTAAAAGTGGTATCACACAGGAGAAGAGAATGCAGAACAGGAACAACACCGTTAGAAGAGGAGTGCAGATCTTCAAAAGGAGATGCCACCATGGTCCAGAGATGAACCATGACCAAAGATCTACAGGGTTTGCTCCTCTAGTCCCACTTTCAACATAGTTCTTGAGATCACTCAGATCATGTAAAGCATCATGGATGTCTCCTCCTGTTCCTGTTTCATCTGGGATGTAGGTGCAGCATGTTTCTCCAATGATTTTACATACGCCGCCTTGTGATGCTGTCAACAAATCAAGGACAACACGATTCTGCAAGATCATCTGTTTCAGTCCGCTCAGTTCGCTCAGGGTCCCATTTGCCAAATGATAGGTGTCGTTGATAAGACGGAGAAGGGCATATCTGTTGACTTCAACGTGATCTCGTACCTCACCGACTCCCACAAATGGGAAGAGTCCTTGGAAGAATTTCTCTCCTCCATTCCAGATCCTAAATTCCCATGGAACGCCGGTGGTAGTGGTAAGCCCTCCCCATCTTTTTACCTCAGGCATTGGGGACCGTCTTGTCCGGTGGGCTGAGGGTATCAGCGCTTTCCTCAGTACGAACATTGGGTTGGATAGGGGGACCAAAGCACAAAGGCCCCCCCAATCAGGTGGTAGTGCAGTGTAGGCTCTGTGACCACACAAGAAATACCAGTCAGTTAATACACGAGAGCCTTTGTCACCTGGTACTGACAAGCTGCAGTGGGTGCTCTTCTGACGTCCTCTCGTTTGCAGGCTGACATTGAAGGGTCTTTGTTCAAGGAGTTGCGTGCAGTCTGTGACATCTTCAAACTTTGAACAGTTGGCCTTTGCATATGGCCGCCCTGCTCTGCAGAAAACACAGTGGATGTAGTTCGGTGCATTCTTTTTTCTTGTTATATCACAGAAGGAATACACTTTGTCACATAAGTTCCAGGGTACCAGGCCCACTGGAGTGGTTCCGTTGTTGTAAACACAGTATCCCAGAGCTCCAACTGACAAATGGGACACCGTGATCAGTTCAGGTAGTTTTATCGACATCTGGGGTAGGGGCATCACGTCTGAGGTGATACTGCAGTTTGAAGCAAAGTCGTATCCCATAGAAGCCATGGCCAAACGTCTGTCTAGGTCTGTGTGGGTGTTCTTTACCTCGTTGGACAGTGGCACTGAGTAGTCACGTTTAGCCCAGCTGCCTGTTCCTGCGTGGGTGCTCAGACCATACAGACACGCTTGTTGAGCTGTGGACACAGCTGCTGGTCGGAGGCCTGAGTTTTGGGTGGCATAAGGCAGATGGGCACAGACATAACAGTTAGTAGCTTCACCTTCATAGGCTGTTTTGTTCATTAGTTGCCACCACAAGTTGGTGCTGTAGTCATGTGGGTGTTCTGAATCAGCTTTCAGCAGGTTGTTGAGGTCACTATTGGCTATGTGCCATGCTGCAGTCACAATGCAGTAGAGAGTCCACCTGGCATGTGGAGCCCCCATTGTTGCTCAGCTTACAGAATTACTGATCTCAAAATAGTCCTAACAGAACAGGGTCGTTGGTTTCTTCACTGGGTTTGAGATGACGCACTCTAAATTGCTGCGCCCCCTTTGTAGCCAGTCATCCACCACTGTTCTAATGACCTAAGAGTCCAGTACCTTATGCAGCTTGCAGTGACTGAGATGGATCCAGGAAGATCTTTCGGCGATTTTGACAGCAGTTGGTGTACTCAACAGTACTTGATACGGTCCTTCCCAACGTGGACACGCCCAAGATTTTCGTTTGACCACTCGGATGAAGACCCAGTCACCCGGTGTCACTGCTGTCGTTTCTTCCTGGGGAAACAGAGAATCAGAAGGCAGTAAAATTGTCTTTGACACTTCCTTTTCTTTAAGTGTTTTTATCATGTAATCTGCTAAAGTCTGTTCTTCATCTGCTTTTTGCAGATCTGGTGAGAAAAGAGGCATTCGGTATGGTCTGCCATGAATTATCTCAAAAGGGGTCAGACCATTAGTTGTTGGAGTGATTCTCATGTACAATTTCACAATGTCTAGGCACTCTGGCCATGGACGTTTTGTGGTGTCCATGGTTTTTCTTAACCTGGATTTGATTGTACCGTTTGTTCGTTCGACCAGTCCGGCGCTTTGGGGATGATAGGCACAATGATTTTTTAAAGTCAAGCCTAGGTGCATAGCCATGTCACGTATGACCTGATTAACGAAATGAGGTCCATTATCACTGTATATCGTTTCTGGGATCCCGTGTACAGGAATAATATCTTTACAAATGGCTTTAGCAACTGTGAGAGCGTCTGCATGTTTACTTGGCCTTATTTCCACCCATCTTGAAAAAGAATCAATCATTACAAGACAGTATTTGTATTGACCACTAGGTGACAATTCAATGAAGTCCATGTACATTCTTTGAAATGGGTAATTAGGTGTTGGAAAAGAGCCCCTTTTAGGTCTCAAATTACCCTGTGAGTTGTGTCTGATGCAAACAAGACAAGCTTTACAAAAACCTTTCAAAAATGAATCAAGGCCAAAAGTGGTAAAATGTCTTTGAATCATGTCAATCATCCCAGCACTTGAAACATGGCACAGCCCATGAGCTACAATTGCTGCAGCTTTGAACAGAGATTTTGGTAGAACTGGTTTATTATTTATATGATATAAACCGTTCTCATCATGATTTTGCTGGGCATTTCGGGCCTCCCACATCTGTTTTTCCTGCTTTGGAGCAGCTTTTTGCATATCCAAAAGAACTGATTTATTAATCATGTCTTCATTCAGTGAGCTCATCAAAAAACATGAGCCATAAATTCCCTTAGCAGCTTCTTTAGCTACAAAATCAGCAAATCTGTTACCATTTGAAACAAAGTCTGTGTTTCTGGTGTGAGCAGTGCATTTGCAAACAGAAATGTTGTTTGGTTTGTGGATGGAATTTAAAAGTTCTGTCAAAAGTTTTGCATGTGTCACAGGTTTCCCACTAGATGTCAACATACCCCTGTTTTCCCATTGCTTGGCAAAGTAAAACAGAGTTGAGAAGGCGTACTGGCTGTCCGTGTAAACAGTAACACTTTGTCTTTCAGCCAGCTGGCATGCGCGTGTGAGTGCAATTATTTCTGCAGCCTGAGCTGAGTGATGGTGGGACAGCTGCTTTGCTTCTATGATAACGTCAGGGAGCTGGACAATTGCATAACCAGTCTGAGTTTTTCCTGTGTCAGTCCTGAAACATGATCCGTCCACAAACCAAACTAACCCGTCAGTCAGAGGTGTGTCAGTTAAATCAGATCTGGGCAAACGAACCTGTTCAGTGATTTCTAAACAGCTGTGAGGTGTTCCGTCATCTGGGAGTGGAAGAAATGTTGCTGGGTTTAAGACATTACAACGTTTGATGTTTATGTGGCTCTGTGATAACAAAAGTGCAGTGTAGGAGAGGTGGCGAGCTGGGGACAGGATGTTCATTTTGCTCTGCAGCAACAACACGTCCACGGCATGAGGTACAAGGAGGTCTGTCTCATGAAACAAGATCAAGTCAGCTGTGATCTGCACAGCCATTGCAGCAGCACAAACTGCTTGAACGCACGGTGGCAAAGCCAATGCCACAGAGTCTAATTTCTTTGAGTAAAAACCAAGAGGTTTCATTTTGTCTCCATGCTTTTGCAGAAGAACTGATGTCATAAAGCTGTTTCTACAATCAACAGTCAGTGTAAAACGTTTTGAATAGTCAGGCAGAGTCAAAGAAGTTGTTTGAATGAGTTTCTGCTTCAATGTTAAGAAGGCTTGCTTCGCGGGCTCAGTCCAAGTGATTTTGTCTGTCAAGGTCATAGGAGTGTCATAGATCAAACAGAGCAAAGGTTGTGTCAGCTCGGCGTAATGTGGGATATAATATCTACAAAAATTACTGAGACCAAGAAAACTCATCATTTGTTTTTTTGTTTCAGGCCTCGGTGCGTCAGCAATGGCCTGTTTTCTTTTCTGCTGTATCTGTTTTCCATCAGCTGATAGTGTATGTCCCAAATAACTGATTTCAGTCTGTACCCACTGTATCTTAGATCTGCTCACTTTGTTACCTGTTTGTGCTAAATGTTTCAGCAGTGTGATTGAGTCACGTCTGCATGCTTCTTCTGTTGGTGATCCGACTAAAATGTCATCCACGTAAACCAACAACTGACTACCTTCACTCAACACAAGGTCAGACAAACATGACATGATGGCTTGTGTAAATATTGTGGGGCTAAATGTGAGGCCCTGCGGAAGCCGAGTGAACGTAAATCTTGTTTTTTCAAAAGTAAACGCGAACCAGAACTGTGAGTCAGTGTGAATGGGTATGCTGAAGAATGCATTACTGAGATCAATCACTGTAAAATATTTGTTGTCTGGATTTAAAGAGTTCAGCAGAGTGTGGGGGTCTGGAACGTTTGGGGCGATCGATTGTATCGCCTCGTTCACAGCCCTCAGATCCTGGACAAGTCTCCAATCCTCCCTGTTGGCCTTTTGAACAGGAAAGATAGGGGTATTGCAGGGGGAATCAGAACACTTTCTAATTACACCTGCTTTCAATAAATCAGAAATGACTGGTGTAATGCCTTTCACGGCCTCCGGTTTCAGTGGATACTGTTTAACCACTGGTCGCCAATCTGATTTTGGCTTTATTTGTACTGGAGGGATGGAATTCAATAACCCAACATCTGAAGGCCCAGAAGACCATAATGTTTCAGGTAATTGTCTCAGGTCTGCCTCATCACGTTCTGAGAGGAGCACCATGTCTGATTGTCATAAGGAGAGAGCATGCACTCTGGGTTCACACATCAGAACCAAACAAAGCTGTTTCTTCCACATTTTGCACGACGCACTGTATGACCATTCATTTTGTGGGGGAGAGAAGTCTGTGGAAACAGCCGCTGTTCTGATCTGAAAACCCACATCTCTCCATTGCATGTCGTTTGGTTTAAACAAACATATGTGTGGGATTGTGTCCAGTTTGTAAAAATGCTTTTGTTGTTCAGGCAGGAGAACTGTTGCAGCGGCGAGAGAATGTCTGTCGGTGTATAGCTCAGCGATCGCCATGGTGACCTGCTTTTCTGCCAGAAAAGCATTTATGTAGTCTGTGTCATCTTGTTTAAGAATATTCATTGTTAAATGTAGCTGACTTAAAGGCATTTCATCTTCAAGGGCTGTTAACACACTTCCTGCCTCCTGCATCAATGTAGAAGCAGCTGCCAGGTTATTAGTTGAACCCAGATCATATGAGCAGAAAACGTCAATAAGGCTTTGATTTGCATAAATCTGTGTTTTATTTAATCTTGCTGCTCTCATCCCATCCTGGACGGGGACTACAGCAATGGCGAGTTTTGTCAACAAGTCTCTACCAAGAAGGTTAATTGGACAATCAGGTGATATCACGACGTTTGCTGAGAAGGAGTAGCCAGTTTCTTCATCTGTGAAGTGTACTGGTTTTGAAATCATTTGTCTATTTGTCATACCATCTGCTGATTTTACCCAGATGGAGTTTTGTGATGGTTTCAGACCAGGAATGCTGGTTTTTAAAACAGTCTTGCACGCGCCTGTATCACACAAAAAATCAACAGGGATCGTGTTCACCCGCAACGTCACATACGGCTTCTCTTTCAGTGAGCTCAATAAGTTCCATGCTGAGCATATGTTTACTATCTCTTGACCTTGGGCAAAGTCAGAGCTGGCTGCACTTTCATCTAGTCATGCACTGAAACCTCTGTTTTGAGGGTGCGGTGGAGCAGCTGATAAATCTCCATTAAACCCTCCGTTTTGAGGGTGGTTTGGAGCAGCTGAGAAATTTTCATTAAACCCTCTGTTTTGATAGTGACTAGGGGCAGCTTGAAACTGCCCTCTGTGAGCGCCCCTTCCCCTCCCTTGGGAGTTTTTGTAACAATCTCGCGAAAAATGACCCAATTTTCCGCACGAATAGCAGCTTTCCGGATGTGGCTGCCTGAATGTGTTAAAATCATTATGTCTCGGTCTCACGCGACCCCGTCTGTTATGTTTTCTCGAAGGGCCGCTGTAAAATACGTCTGAGTCATCACTAAGGAACACATTCGTCTTGTTATCAGCGTTATTTCCGGCTTTTCTGTTTTTTATAATTTTTTCTGCGTGACGCGCCCACTGCATTAAGACCGTCACGGAGCATGTGTCGACCTCTATCAGATGTTTTCTTACCCAGTTTCCGATCTCAGGACGAAAAGATTGTAACAGGCCATTTTTCAGCTGTTGTTGAAAAGCTGAGTCATCATTTTCGGCTGGAATAATACCGCAGTGAACTTTGAATTCTTTCTCATATCTGATTTTAAAGTCAGTCACCTCCTCATCAGGTTTCTGTTTCACGGCTGAGAGGGCTGCATAATCAGCACGTCTTTTAAAGGCCTCTCTCACACGTGCACAAAGAGCTGACCACTGTGCTAAATAGCCACCTGTTAACTGTTGGTCTGTTTGTGGATAAGGGTACGGATTGTTGTCATTATCTCTGCCTGTGTAATCACCCC
>JBBPBX010023513.1:21271-40472 GCA_038048925.1 Garcialebias charrua | reverse complement strand
GGGGACTCTGTCAGGGATCCTGCGCAGGATGTCGAATGCCTGCTGACAGTCTTGGTTCCAGGTGAAGTCGCAATTTTTCTGCAGCAGGCGGAAGAGTGGTGCAGCTATTGAGGAAAAGTCTTTCACAAATCTTCTGTAGTAGGAGGCCAGGCCAAGGAAGCTTTTAAGCTGGACTTGGTCCGTTGGAGTGGGCCAGTCCTTAATTGTGTGGACCTTCTCCTCCAACGTGCTGACGCCCTCACAACCCAGCTTGTGGCCCAGAAATTCTACCTCCCTCCTCATGAAGTGGCACTTGTCTGGGTGTAGCTTCAGGCCTGCAGCAGCCACTCTCCCCAGCACCTGTTTCAGGGAGTCCAGAGCGGCCTCAAAGGAGCTTCCGTGCACCAGGAGGTCATCTAGGTAGACCAGACACTGCTGTCGTGGGACCCCAGCCAGTACCCTGTCCATGAGTCTCTCAAAGGTAGCAGGAGCGTTGCATAGACCGAAGCTTAGTACTCTGAACTGCCACAGTCCCCTGTTGGTGCAGAAGGCTGTCTTGGGTCTAGACTCCGGTGACAATGGCACCTGCCAGTATCCACTTCGCAGGTCCAGGGTGGAGAACCAGGATGAACCTACTACCAAATCCAGCGATTCGTCTATTCTGGGGAGAGGGTAAGAATCCTTTTTTGTGACTTTATTGAGGGGTCGGTAGTCTACACAAAAGCGCATCCTTGTGCTGTTTTTCTTGGGTACCATCACCACAGCGGAGGCCCACGGGCTGTCAGATGGCTCTATGATGCCTGTCTCAATCATCTCACCCAGTTCTCTGTCAGCAACCTCCTGGAGAGCTAAGGGAAGGCGGCGAGGACGCACTTTAATAGGACGAGCATCCCCAGTGTCGATGGTGTGCTCCACCAAGTGTGTCAGACCCACTTCGTTCTCTTTAAGTGCAAAAGTGTCCTTAAACTCCAACAGCACCTGCCATAGGTTTTCCTGCTGCTGCTGAGTCAGCCCCTCACAGTTCTTGGACCAGATTTCTCTCACTGCAGACAGCCTCTCCTCCTCTTCAGTTTGATGTTCAGCTGGTGGCAGTGCCAAAGTCTCCGCGGTGTACGCAGCTACAGCTTCAGGGGCTGGGCATGACGAGGGGGAAACGAGCCGCACGCTCCTCCCCTCAGGCAGTATCAGGGCACCCCTGCCTAGGTCAATCACACCACCAATGGCTCGTAGAAAGTCCAACCCAAGGATGCATGTGTCCTGCACATCTGCCACCCAGGCAGCATAAGGCACAGCGAGATCTCCCACCTTAAACTGGAACACTCCCCTCCCTCTTATGGGGGCCAGGTCACCAGTTACTGTCTTAAGCTGCACATCAGTTGCCTGCACAGTAGCTCCAGTAGGGATGATGTCAGGTCGAACAAGTGTTGCGTTGGATCCTGTGTCCAGGAGTGCTGTACAAGGCACCCCGGCGACCACCACTGGAATGTGACAAAAGTTGCCCACTTGTGTCCAGCCCACAGCAATGATGGTGCCTGGTGGAGATGGTGCTAGGCTGGGGGTGTTGGTCTCACAGGCCCGTGTACTCCCACCTACACGGGCCCTTGGGCGTTTCCCGGCACGGCTGCAAACCTGGGACACTGCCTGATGAGGTGGCCCGTTTGCCCACAGCCCCAGCAGCTCTGCGGTCGACGGCGTGGGTCCACTTGGGGAGCAGATGACTGAAGAGCAGCGGTCTGCGTCGTACTGAGTGGTCCCCTTGTCCTCCCCAGCTGCTCGACCGGAGCTGACAGTACTCTCACTATTGGTGCGTCCTCAGCTCCACCAATGGATCCTGTCAGCATCTCCCTCTCCAGCGCTAACTCTAGAGCTGCTCCAAGCGTTTCTGGACGTGCCAGCTGAGTCTGTATTCGGAGCTCTTTGGGACTGAGAGCCTGCAGGAACTGATCACGAGCTAGTTCTGCCTGCACTGCAGGTGGCATGTTGTCATAAGCCCTCCTGCAGAGACACTCAATGTCATGGGCCAGGATACGAAGAGGCTCTGCAGGCTGTCTGCGTCTATTGTGAAACTCTGATCGCAGCAGCACAGGCTGGTTATACTGTCCAAATCGTCTCTGTAGTGTCCCAACTAGAGCAGCATAGTCTCTCCTCTCCTCCTTGCTCAGCAGCAGTAAACAGGCAGCTGCATCCTCACACAGGCACAAAGCTAGTTGCAGTGCTTTATTCTCCTCATCCCAGCCAGCAGCTGCAGCTAACAGTTCAAACTGAGCAATAAACACCTCCCATGGCGTCTTTCCATTGAACTTTGGCGTTTTTATGTTTGCCGCTACTTCTCGCCACTGGGCGCCGCCATCTTTGTTTACGTCACGTGATGGTGCGTCACGAAGATTAGATTCTATTCCGCTGAAACCGCGGTCATGGCGGGGAAAGTTCTCGTATCTAGCCAAACCTGGTGAGAATCCAGCCTCAGCAGACATTTGCAGCGCCGTGTCTCTCACTCTGTGAGCAGTCGAATGCAGCCGGGCTTCCATCTCCAGCTCCTCCCGTTTAATCTTGTCCGCGAACATGTCTCCACCTGCAGTTTGCTCCGCCGCGCGCTTCAGAGGCAGCTCGTAGTTTCACTTCTGACACCAGTGTAACGTTGTCGCGGTCACTCAAGCACCAGACGTTCTGCTTCAGCCAACACTTTATTAAAGAGCACAAATAACAGGCCAGTAAACTCAGAGTCACTGTTTGGCCGTGACCCACGCCATAACTCCTCAGCTTCACAACAGGTGCTTCCAGCCTCTCCACAGAACCGCCAAAACTCCCTCAAGCCCCACCCCATCTTATTTCCCAACAACCCTTGCGTCATAAACAGGACATGTCAAACATTAGAACCAGTAACAGAGCAAGAACCATTAACACTTAACATGACTCTTCAAGGATCATTACAATATTTAGCATTTTGCTACTCATAGCATCTAGCTACCGGTAGTTTGATTTGCAAATTTTAGCATTTACCTATCATTTTGCTACTGAAGGTTTTAGCTATCTTTTTGCTCATTGTAGCTTCTAGCTTGTCTTTTGTGGTGGTTAACATTTTGCTAGACTTTGACTAGTTTTAGTCTCTAGCAGCTAGTCTTTAGCTACTTTTATTTATACTTTTGCAGCTTTTATATATATATATATATATATATATATATATTAATTATATTTTAAATTTTTGGGCGCTAGTGGCCTTTATTGGAGAGGGAGAGGGCGAAACGGTAGAGAGGGGGGAGACACCACAGAAAGAAGCTTGTCGGGTCTGGGACGTGAACCCGCGACGCCTGTGGAGAGGCTCAGCCTCAAGCATATGTGCCGCCCGCTTTATCCCCTGCACCAAAGCGGCGGCACTGCAGCTTTTATATTTAAGATAATTTTGTTTTAGTTAGCGTTTTGCTACTTTTTGCACTTAGCTACCATTTTGCTACTACAAACGCTAGTGCTACGTTTATGTAGCCTTTTGCTACATTTAACATAAAGCTATAGCCTTTTAGCTTTTACTTTATAACTAGTATATTTTTACTTTGGGCTGTGAACATTTTTAACTAGTGTTTGCTCCTTTTAGCTCCTTTTAGTTAGTGTTCTGCCTTTTTTTTAAATCTTAACTTATCAGTCAAACTGCATGTTAACAGAAATTTTAATTTATCTTATGTTAATACCAAATTTACTTTTAGTATTGTACTGGTTTGTGCGATGTATTTGTATGCATTTTTTTTTTGTGGCCTTTTTAAATTCATATTTGGGTGCCACTTTTGTTGTTTGTAACTCTATTGAAATTTAAAAAAAAATGTTAAGAATTATCTCCCTGGATTCAGCTTCTGTTTCTTCTATTTCTATCTATTTCTTCTATTTCTATCTATTTCGATCTATTTCTGCTGGTTTTAGATCAGTCATTTCCAATCCTGATCCTCGAGGACCACTCTGCTGCAGGTATTTTTACTTTGTAGTTTTCTCTGCTTCAAGCACCTGTTTTGGATGAATGGGTGATTAGCAGACGTCTGTAGAGCTTGAGGACATACTGAGGAGGTAATTTGTTCATTAAATCAGAAGTATTGTATCGAAGAAATAACCAAAACATGGACTCCACTGTTTCAGACAATCTAAATGAATGAAATGGTGTAAAACACAAAAGTATAACTCAAAGAGCGCAATAGTTCCTGTTGGCATTTCACAAGGAGATTGAAAGGAAAGGCTTGTGGGTGTCACCGTAATTTGGTTTGCATTTTATCCTGAACGAAGCCATACCAGAAGCCCAGAGTTAATCAGACGCATTGATTTAGGGGAATAATTACCTTCCGATCAGATTAGATGCTAAACGTTGTTAGAGTTTGGAGATTAACAAATCTCATGAAGTAAATCTGTTTTCAAAGTGGAGCGCACAGTGAGTTTAGTTGGAAGCAACAAGCAGGAAAGACATGAGGTAAGTAATGATGTGTAAAATAAAATATAATTTCCATTCTACATGCAGCACGAGGTAGGAGACTGAGTAGCTCATTTTCGTTAAATCTGTGCAATCACAGATTTCAACCCATTTGACTGAAATATAAAAAGTCATTTCAAATCTGAAAATATCCTTAAAGTCTCCTGGTGTTACAGTGGAAAGATATAATTTCTGTATGGCTACATATAATGCTAAGAAAAAAAAAGAACTGTGTAATTTTGTCAGTCACCCACAGCTGGTGCTAACATGGCGGCCCATCGTTTACCTCACCACATCATTTATTGTTGGTTACCTACGCTATCAGCTATTAAGGAAGACGGCGGCAACAGTTTCGGCCATGGCAAAGGTGCCGACCTTATGTGAGGGATTAGTTTGTGCTTTGAGCTCTCAGACTCAGCTGATTTATGAGCTCAGTTGTAGGATAGAAGCTATTTGTGAGAATCGTAGGCCACTTGCAGCTTTGGAACTCGCCAGCATGTTTGGGTTGACCTTGGAGAAGGCTAATAAGCATGGACCAGTGGAAATCCACCAAATCAGGACATTTTGGACCATCGAGAGTACCAGCAGAACACAAGGCTGATGAGGAAAACAGCCTGCCTGCACAAAAAACATCTGTGGCTTATCTGAATCTGGCCTCCCCGTTCGGCCTTGAATAGGTAAGTTTATCAAAGCGCTCGTGGGGATGTGTAAACTACGAAGGCTCTGCTCCATTCATCCCCCCCTGAGAACTTCTGTGAACGCTTATCAGAGCTGTACCGACTGACACATCAACATCTTATCAGGACTATGGCGCTATCTGTTAGTGCTTCATGGACAAATCTAACCGTCTTTTTTTCAAATGCATATGTAATTTGTCTATAATTGTGCTGGCTGACAGATTTTTTTTTTTCCTGATGCCTTAAATTGTGTCCTGACAAGGACAAGCTGTGAAGAGATCGTTTTAAAATACCACTATCCTATCCTCGTGGTCTTTCCCCTTTTCTATCTAAAGAGGCCACACTCCTAGGAGCTGCAGCCACATGCACTCCGCTCAACTTTCAGATGACTGTACAGAATATAACCTCGCACATGATTGGACCTTTAGAGTATGAGCGTCAGTTGATCAAACTATGAACTGATTGTTGCTAAATGCAAAGTCCTCCTTTATAACGTTATGATGACTTTGTTGATGTAAAAAAAAAAGCACCAGAATATGGAGGGTCTTTGCAGGGTGGCAAGATTAAAAGTGCTGTGGGCTTTGAATTATGTGTAAAAGTTTAGTGCACAAAACTTGTGTGGTTTATTACTGTGATGACAAAATATGAAGGCTCTGTGTCATTAGGGGCCGAGATGGTGTAGAGGCAGGGCAGCCGGCTCAGGACCGGAAGGTCCCAGGTTCAATCCCCGGTCACTGCATACCTCGTTGTGCCCCTGAGCAAGACACTTAACCCCGAGTTGCTCCCGGTGGGACTGGCTGGCACCTTGCATGGCAGTTTACCGCTACCGTTGTATGAATGTGTGTATGAATGGGTGGATGGCTGGTACTTTGAAGCGCTTTGGGGCCCCTCATAGGGGGCTGGAAAGCGCTATACTGTATAAGTAAGCTCCATTTACCATTTACCATTAGAGGTCTGAATTAGGCCTGTCACAATAACAAATTTTACTGGACGATTAATTGTCTCAGAAATTATTGTGATAAGCAATAATATTGTTTGAAATTTGACAATAATTAGTAATTATTGTCAAATTTAAAAAGAAATATTGGTTAAGGATTAAGCGGCTGCTTCGGGGATGCAGCGGTAGCAGACGTGTCACTCCTGTGCTCTCTAGCTTATCCGCTAATATGATATAAAAAAACAACGCTAAACTATTTATGGACTGGGCAAACAAAGTCTAAGTAGAGGAGTGTGGAATGGATTCACGGCTTCGAAGCAAAGACCGAAGCAAAGACCGAAAGAAAGATAAGAAGGACGAAAAAACTGTTGTTGCCAGAGAAGGGGCGGCTAAGGCTAATTCTAGCCGAAGCGACGCAGACATGGAGGCTCGGGACAAGAGTTTAACTCCGGACCAAGAGGGAGACACCCAACTCGAGGAAGGACTTCCAAGCGTACTGAAAGAAATACGTGAGTTAAATAAGAGCCTTTCGGAGAAAATTGACCGGAGTTCAGCACAGCTCCAGACTTCCATCAACGGAGTGAAAGCTACGTTGGACAAAGTGCTAACGAGGGTAGCAGAAGCTGAGACCCGAATTAGTGAAACCGAGGACGCTGTAACTGAGCTGAAACAGCAGACGAAGCAGCTGAAAGGTGACAACGAGTACCTTAAAAAGAAAATCGACCAGCTTGAAAATTATAGCAGGAGAAATAATATTCGAGTGTTGGGATTAAAAGAAGGTGCTGAGGGGACCGACCCTGTGAAATTTTTCACAACCTGGATACCGGAGGTGTTGGGGGCAGGCGACCAGGATGCAGCGGCTGAGCGGCTGGAGGTGGAGATTGAAGGAGCACACAGAACCATGGGGCCCAGACCGGGTGAGCCATCTCGTACTACCCCGAGACCCGTCCTGATTCGTCTCCTGAGATTTCAGGATAGAGAGAAGATTTTGGCTTTGGCTAAAAAGAGGGGAAATATCATCTTTGAAAAGATGAGAATTAACTTTTTCCCTGATATGAGCCCAGAACTAGCCAGACGCAGGAAACAGCTCGTCCCTGCGCTGCTAGCAATCAAAGCTAAAAACATTCCCTGCTACCTCATCTATCCTGCACGCCTGAAGGTCCAACCAGAAGTTGGAGGACCCCGCTTTTTTGACTCAGCAGAGGAAGCCTTTAAATTTATCAAAACCCTGGAGCAACGGGAGCAGCAGATGTCAGCGACCAGTGATCACTGATTCAGAATCCGGAGCAGAACGGAGCAGAACGAAGGGTTCAGGTGTGTGACTGCATGTTTACTTCAGAATAAATGACTGCATCATGTTTACACCAGAATCAGTGACTGCATGTTCACTTGAGAATCAATGACTGCATCAGGTTTACACCAGAATCAGTGACTGCATGTTCACTTGAGAATCAATGACTGCATCAGGTTTACACCAGAATCAGTGACTGCATGTTTACTTTAGAATCAATGACTGCATCATGTCTTACACCAGAGTCAGTGAACTGGACCCTTGATGGTTACTGGCTAAGTGGTGATAAAGAGATCTAACTTGTTCCCTCTAATTATATACTTTATTATTATGAACTATCGGTCTTTTCTATTTTTTATTTATTTATTTTATTTTAGTACTAGGGGTTTAGTGAATACCAGTACTCAAGGCATATTCTTTTATTATGTGCTACTGTTTTGAAAGTTTAGAATATTGCTTAAAATTTATTGGTTTGCCAGTCTTTTTATTTTTATTATAATGTATAATTGCCCATACATCTGGGGGGCCAAGGATGCCTCTATGAAGGTTAAGAGGTATATTCCAAGGGAAATACGACAGCGTTTGTTTTTATTTTTTGTTATGAGAGCTCACAGGTTAGCTTAGTTTAGAAAGGAGATTTGAGCATCTTTGAGTCATTAGGTTAGGTTTAGGTTTGGTTGCCAGGATGTTGAGGTGGCAATCGAGAAGAGTGTTCAATGTTAAACGTATTGTCTTTTTATTTTGTGTTTTCCTGTGTTCCTGCCCCCACCCCCTGCCTTCCCTAAATTCTGAGAGATGGGATGGAGTAGGATTTGCTCACTTGGGCCTGGTTCGGCCATTTAGAGAAAGAATCGGCTGGTTGATTTTTTATCATAGCCAATGTCTGTAAGTCCATTGAAATTTGTAACATTTAATGTTAAAGGATTGAATAGCCCTATAAAAAGAAAAAGAGTATATACTTACCTGAAGAAATTAAAACCAGATATTGTTTACTTACAAGAAACACATTTGTCTGACAAGGAGCATAAAAAGCTTAAAAGAGATTGGGTGGGTCAGGTTTTTTTTTCTTCATTTAGCTCCAAATCAAGAGGAACAGCAATTTTATTGCATAAAAACTTACCTTTTGTTGTTAATAAAACTATATCAGACCCATCGGGTAGATACATTATGGTGCAAGGGCAAATGTATTCAGAATCTTGGACATTTATGAACATATATGCTCCTAATTATGATGATAGTTTATTCATGCAGGATGTTTTTCTCCAGGTCTCACAAGCACCAGGGTTTCTAGTGGTAGGAGGGGACTTCAATTTCTGTTTAGATACGGTGCTCGACAGATCTTCTGTTAGACCTTGTCCCCTCACTAAATCAGCTAAAATAACATCTTCATTTATGGAAGATTTACAATTGACAGATGTTTGGAGACGGATGCATCCACAGGTTAGAGATTATTCATTTTATTCACACCCACATAATACCCATACTAGAATAGATAACTTTTTGATCTCTGGTCGGATATTTCATCAAGTGATGGATAGTGAATATCTTCCAAGGTTACTTAGTGATCACTCGCCGTTGGTGATGTCGGTGTCTGTGCCTGATAAAGTAGAAGTAAGGTACAGGTGGAGACTTAATCTCACCCTCTTAAAACAACCTGAATTCTGTACTTTCATAAGGGAACAAATTAATTTTTTTATTTTAACAAATAGGCCATCTGCTCCAAATATATTTATTTTTTGGGACACTTTAAAAGCTTATCTGAGGGGCCAAATTATATCATATACTAAGGGAGTGAAGAAGAAATATAACTCTGAGCTTAACACTTTGGAAAGACAAATTTCTGACCTTGAGAAAACGTATCAAATTGCACCAACAAAAGACAGGTACAGAGAACTGGTGAATCTGAAACTAAAATACAACAATAGGAATACATATCAAGCAGAGAGAGCAATAATCAGGTGTAAACAACAATTTTATGAATTTGGAGAAAAGGCTCAGAAAGTATTGGCATGGCAACTTAAAACTGAGGAAAATAAACGAACAATTAATGCTATTGAAAACCCCCAAAATGTAATAACATATAATCCTGGAGAAATTAATGAGTCCTTTAAAAGGTACTATTCAGACCTTTATACATCTCAATCTCAGGGGGATTCTGGTGAAATTGAGTCATTTTTATCCTCCATTGAATTGCCGCGTTTATCAGAGGAGGGCAGGGATAATTTGGATAAACCCTTTCATAGATCAGAGATACTTGAGGTTCTTAAATCACTCCCGGGAAATAAATCTCCCGGGGAGGATGGTTTCCCATCTGAGTTTTATAAAGAGTTTCAAGATCTTCTGGTGCCAATTTTGATGGATGTTCTTGAGCAAGGTAGAAGAGAGCGGGGTTTTCCGGATTCCTTTGCCCAGGCAGTTATAACGGTCATTCATAAAAAAGGAAAAAATCCTCTAAAATGTTCTTCCTATAGACCAATTTCACTCCTTAATACAGATTATAAATTAGTTACAAAAATGATAGCAAAGAGATTGGAAAGGTATTTACCCTTACTGATCAACCCCGATCAAACAGGGTTTATTATAAATAGATTCTCCACTGATAATTTGAGACGATTGCTTGATATAATTCATATTGCTAATAAAAAAAAGATACCGAGTGTAGCCGTGTCACTTGATGCAGAAAAGGCTTTCGATATGGTTGAATGGCAATACCTTTTTTCGGTCCTTAGGAAGTTCGGTTTTGGAGATGGGTTTGTTAATTTGATACAATCTCTGTATAGATCCCCACAAGCTAGAGTTGTGACCAATGGGATCACCTCTGACTCATTTAGGTTGTATAGGGGCAACAGACAGGGAGATCCAGTTAGCCCCGCCCTATTTGTGCTAGCTATTGAACCCTTGGCTGAGGCCATAAGGAAAAACTCTAATATTACCGGGTTCGAGATAGGTACGGACATACATAAGATTTCGCTTTTTGCAGACGATATCATTTTATTTTTAACTAAGCCAGAATATTCTCTCTGTCATCTTCAGGACTTATTGGGTAGATATAGTTCAATATCGGGATATAAGGTTAATTTGGAAAAGAGTGAGGTTTTACCGATTTCCGTATTTGACCATAATAAAGTTAAAAATGTGTCTAATTTTAAATGGTCTCCTGAGGGCTTCAAATATTTAGGAATATATGTAGATGGTAACCTCAAAAATATCTTTAAATTAAATTTACCTAGTCTTCTTCAGAAGGTGACTGAGGATTTAGGAAAATGGATGGACTTACCTCTCACATTATTTGGTAGAATTAATGTAATTAAGATGAATATCCTCCCTAGGTTTCTATATGTGTTTCAGTCACTCCCAGTTCACATTCCAAACGCATTCTTTATATCTCTTAAGAAAATACTTAGGAAGTTTATTTGGCACGGTAAATCACCAAGATTTAGCATGGATAAATTATCGCTGCAATATGAGGATGGAGGTCTTAGGCTCCCTAATTTTCAAATCTATTATTATGCAGCTCAGTTTAGGTTCTTGGCACAAATGTTTGAAGTGCAGGCTCCTCCGTCGTGGCTCAAAATTGAGACAACTGAGATAAAAGAGGAGGTGCCATTAAATTTGCTTTATAAGTGGGATAATAAAACTATTAAGAATGAAACTGACAATCCATTAATAATTCAGTCAATCCAAATTTGGATTAAAATACGTGAACTGTTTGGACTAAAGGGTTCTCTTTCACCTAAATCCCCATTATGGGGAAATGGATTACTACCGAAGATTCTCCAATCTGGTACCTTTAGATCCTGGCAGGAAAAGGGTATCTGTCAACTGGAGCACTGTTATGAAAAGGGAGTATTCATGTCATTTCAACAGTTAAAAGATACGTTTAAATTGACAAATAATGATTTCCTTGGCTATCTCCAAATTCGTGACTTTATAAGAACTGATCAGAAAGGAAGTTGGAAGTTACCGTGTATGTCTCCGGTTGAGGAAATATGTTATGCTAATCAGCCATTAAGTAAAATAATTTCAAGGGTGTATACAGTACTTATGTCAACTTTAACTATATCTGGTGTGGATGCTTCCAGAATTAAATGGGAAAAGGATTTGGGTATATCTATTGAGAAGCAGTTATGGAATGATTTGTGCAGGGGGGGTCTCACCTCTACTTTGAATGCTCGATTTAGACTAGTACAATTCAATTTTTTACATCAGTTATATATCACCCCACAAAAATTACATAGATATAATTCAAGTATATCTAATCTTTGTTTTAGATGTGGCTTGGAGGAAGGAACGTTCCTCCATGCCACCTGGCAGTGCTCTAAATTGCAGGATTTTTGGAAAGGGGTGTGTGAAACTTTATCAGATATCCATGGCACCGTGATTCCAATAGACCCGGAGATTTGTTTATTGGGGAACTTTACAAATTCAAATTTAAAGACGGTCTATGATAAGAAACTTACAGAGGTCCTTTTGGCAATTGCTAAGAAATGTATTACAATAAAATGGAAATCGGATGCCGCCATCCCAATTAAAATGTGGTTGGGAGAGATTAATAGCTGTGTGACACTTGAAAAACTAACCTACTGGATGCAAGGTAGAGGTGGGACTTTTAATAAAATATGGCAACCATTTTTGAGGTATATGCAAAATCTACCAGCACAGTGGATTGACTGACCGTCATGTTATCGAGCTGAACTTGACAAGATATAGGAGCGAAATCCTTATGGGTTATATTCTTCCCCCATCTTACCCACCCCCTCTCAGCCCTTCTTGTTATTTGGTTGTTGTGTTATATTGTTGTGAGTGTATTTTACTTTGTGAGTGTATTTTACTTTAAGAATGTTAGTTGTTTGAATTGTGTCTTATTGTGTTTTTTGTAATGTCATTATTGAAAAATTATAAATAAAATATTCTAAAAAAAAAAAAAAGAAATATTGGTTAATGTTTTGAGTGTAGTACGTTTTTTGACCGCTGGATATCAGTATAAGACTGTTTGACCCGTAGGTTGGATAGTGAGGGAGCGAGCAGCGTGTCTCTTGAAGAAAAATGGGAGGGAGGCCCCTTAACATGACATGGGCTGTCTCTCGTTCCTGTTTTATGGTTCTTAAAATGGCGGACGCTCGGCGTGATTTGAGCTCTTTAGTATAACATTTTTCACACAAAGCTTTTAATTAAAAAAATCAGTAAACATGTTCTCAGCATCTCTTTGCAGAGAAAAACATATTTTTAGATGAAGACACGGGTTTCATCTGTGAATTTTGGAGCTTCGACGAGACAGATTTTTTTCCCCCCCAAGGTCGGCCTGTTAGCTTAGCTCATAATGTAGCTTTCAGCTTAGCTGCTTTTAACGATCCAAAAACACAATTTTGGATGGTTAAAATGGATTTTAATGAAAAGAGAGAAAAAAGAAAAGGAGGGGTCAGTGAAGAGCATTTTGTCATCCAGGGTCTTCAAAGAGAGGCACGAAGAAACAATAAAGCCGATAAATGAAAATGAGGTTGATCATTTTCTTTTAACATGCAATTAATTTATTTATTGTTTATTGTGACAGGCCTAGTCACTAAATGAAACAACTTAAGTTACGATCTCTGGTTGTGAGTGGTTAATGTTTGACATGTTTTTTGTGTTGGCCTGTTTGTAAAACTATTTTCATGCACACTGATTCATTGCCCACCTTCGCACACATCAACCTGCTTCAGCCTGTTCTGCACCCACCTTAACAGCTACACCTTTTTTTTTATCAAAAAGGATGTGTGATGGGTTTGAGACACCCACAACCACTCTGACTATTTTAAGAAAAAATTAGTCACACAAAGAAAAGACCTCATGAACGCTGGTGGCCGACCAACAGCCATAGCTCAAATGGATGTGGCCTTTAGGTTGAGGCAGTGGTTGAGACAAGGTTTTAACCCTCCTGTTATGTTACGGGTCAAATTGACCCGTTTTAAAGTTTACATTTTTTTTAAAAATAGTTAAAAATATTTTTTCTGCATGAAACTTTTTCTATTTGTCTTAATAGTTCCAATCAACATATAAATTGAAAATGATTCACTTTACACATTTGTACCACTCTCTGCGTCTACTTGTTACATCGATACTGTTCGGGTCAATTTGACCCGGCAGTCAAAATGAATGGTAAAAAGGGTAAAAACATTTCCAATTCTATTTGTTTCCTTGAAACTATGAGACATATTTCACTACACACACACACACACACCGCACACACACACACACACACACACACACGCACGCACACACGCACACACGCACACACACACACACACACACACACGCACACACACACATACACACACACATACGCACACACACACACGCACGCACACACACACACACGCACACACACACGCACGCACACACACACGCACACACACACACACGCACACACACACATACACACACACATGCACACATGCATGCACATAAACCCACTTTCTCACTATTCTCTTTACTTCACAAGGAAACTGTGAGAAAGCAGGTGTTTATACAACTTTTGACGGGAACCTTTTCTGTTCCCGTGGGAAAACTCCACCCACACAAATCTTCATGACTCATTTGTCTTGATTTTAATGAGCGGGTCAATTTGACCCAGAACAGTAAATGTGTCTCAAGTTCAATTATAAAGATCACCCTTTGAAAAAAATAAAATAAAATGTAACATAATTTTTTTTACAAAAATCAATTTCAAGGATAATTATTGTTTTTTTGTGTGTAGGTTTTTTCAGCAAACATAAAAAATGTAAATCACATTGTTTATGTCCAAATGAGTTAGTCGTCATTATCCTTTATTTATGAGAAATAAAAAAAACATCATTGCACAAATATTGACTGACATGGTTAGTATTGGAGTTAATAATCAGATACAAAAAGGTTTTGGAGGATTTTTTGGGTTTCTGACACTATTACATGATTAAACACTCCCCGGGTCAAATTGACCCACGAACATTATTGCTGTACCTCAGAAACAAACATAACAGGAGGGTTAAACATAACCTGGCTTAGACACATGTGGTAGCATCATGCCAGTGTGGCATAATCTTCTAGCATGAAGCTGCATCCTGTGGTTTGTGGGAGTACTGACATGGTGAGTGTACAGAGCATGACAAGGGTATTTCAGAAGAAAAAATTAGCTGGACGACGCAAAGAGCGTAAACCTGCCATGACTGTTTTCACACAGAAGCAAGTTTTTAAAGGTTGCTATAATCCAGACATGTTCTAATGGAACACTCGAAAACGATCCTCTGCACATCAGTTTGACTGTAAACGATTGGATCAGGCGCTTGAAAATTAAGACAAATCTTTACAAAATTAAAGAAATGCCAGAGTTTACGGAGTTACTGAGCATGAACTTTCATTACGGACTGATGTTTAGCGTTAATGTGGAAACAGGTTAGCTTTGGTTCTGAATACACAGTTTGTGTGAAAACCTTAGTCTGTTTGCACATTGAAGTTGAAAACTGATCAGTGAGCTTCAGATTATTTTTGACCCTCATTGCGGAAGAAAGTGGGGGGTTGGAAATACTCTACTTTTGCCCGTCCAGCCGTCCGTCCAGCCATCCATCTGTTTTGTGAGCTTGAGAACTTGAAAAAACAAGTCAACTTTCTTTTTTGAGTGTGCCTACATCAAAGCATAAAAACGATTGGAAACTTTTCTTTCTGTTCAAACGAGTTGGGCGGCAGGTGTGGTGGATGACTGAGGCCACCATTGTATCCCAACCCCACCCCCTGGCCCCTACATTGCACCCGGTGGTGGATAAAATGGCTCCCTCCACTTGCCAGAATCTGTCACTCTGCACCGCCTCAGAAAAGCAAAAACAAAACTACCTCTGTTCTTCTCCACAGTCTAACTCCAACCCACTTGAATATCTTGCACCTTAAACATTTAGGTTTACTTGCATTCCATTTTCAACTCCAGCCCAAAAAAAAATATATATACTCATCTTGAAAATGACAAACGTTTCACTATTCAGATCCCTGAGCGTTGGGGACATCAGTGTCCAGCTTGTTTATTTTCAAATCGATCATGTATGACATGAAGGGTGTAGCAAGTTCATCATCCAGTGTGAAGGGGATCTAACTGGATGGATTGTAAAGGGTTTTTAATTACATATGTATGTTTATTAGTTTTTAAAATATGCATAAGGGTCAGTTGCTATTGATTGACTATAGTCACATCACTAATAAGACTGAACTAATTGCAACGTTTATGTTATTGCATGCTAAATAGTCAATTTACTCGTTTATATTCACACATAAAAGTAATCATTGCAATGTAATGAAGACTGGACAAAAATAATTTTATATTCAAGTTTTTTTGTGTCCCTTATTTAAAATCATGTAAGCAAAAAGTGTGACTAAATGCAAAGTAGTGCATGTTCGATTTTTTTTTACAGAAACAGCTGAATTGACTAAAAATAGGTTAAACTTACCGGCCATGTTTGTTTACCTACAGCCTGCCCAATGTAGGTCAGTCACATGACTCAAGCTTCCATGTGGTTTTCAGCTGCTTCTGACAAATGTTTTGATTATATTAAGTGTGAACCAGCGTGAACGCTTTCAAGCTTCACCATTTGTTCGAGATAACCTTTTTTACGTTTGGCTTCATACTTTGCGACGAGTACCTTCAACACAAATCAAAGTAGCGCACAAACCACACAGTCTGATGCATAATGCGCTTCCTACGGTGCGAGCAGAACTCTCCTCTCCAGCTGTGGCTCTGCTTTTCATCTGTGAATCATTTGTTTGTGTCTCAGTTGAATGGAGTCTTTAGAGACGCTAAAGCTGCGAAGAAACCAACCAAAACTTTGAGTATCACTTGTCGGCTGCAGCCTCTCCCGTGATGCTTGCAGGGAAAGTTGGTTGTTGCAAATCAAGCTGTGTGTGCGTACATTTATGGTAGACTACAAGAGGAAGTGGGTCACAAAGTCTCAGGAGAGCCAATCTGGTAGCTTGAACCTTCTCTCCATCATACATGTTTAATAATGGATTGTAACATTTTTGAAAGGCTCTGCCTATTCACATGCATTAAAATACAGTGGGGGAAAATGTGTGCATTCACACTGTGGACACCATAAAGTCTTTAGCTGCTTTTTATGCCAGCTTTCACATGAACACATCATTAAAGATTTAATTCCAAAGGAAAAGAAGGAATTATCTATGGTATCCTGCATTAGTAAGTTTAACAAATGTATCATATTTAGGAAGTGTCATGTAACAATGTGGGTTTCCATTATTTTGATTTTTTACAATGTTATGTGGACTTTTATTTTAATATATTTTCAATAATCAGAGAAATTCATGTGAACTACAGCTTGGGGGCGGGGTCTATATTTTTAATTTACGTGGTTGATCTTTTTATTAATTAAATGTGTCCTTTTTGCAGATGATACCACCTTTTTTTGTTTGGGTAAAGATATAGAACAGATGTTGGAGTTGATAAAGACAGAATTTGTCAAAATACAAACTTGGTTTAAACTCTCAATAAATCATCATTAAATTTTGATAAAACTAATTACATGATATTCAGTAATAAATATAAAACTGCTGATGTTCCATTCAAAATTGAGGGTGTTGAGATTTGTAGAGTGAGTGAGGTGAAGTTTTTGGGTGTTATCATTGATGACAAACGGACATGGGAACAACACATGAATTCTGTAAAAAATAAAAATAGCTAAATCTATTGCAGTACTGTACAAAGTCAGAGACTTATTAAATGATAAAGCTCTGTATTTGTTGTATAACACAATCATTGTTCCACACTTAATTTATTGTATTGATGTTTGGGGGAAAGCGTGTAAAACAATCACAAAGCCTATTTTTATTTTACAGAAAAGAGCTGTAAGAGAAAACATTACCGTCATTCATCAAGTACATTATTTTATCAACTAAAGTTATTGAAGTTCCATGATTTGGTAGATTATAATATTTCATCAGTTATAGGGCTCAGAATAACGCATCACCCTTAGATATCCAAATTCATTTTGTTAAAAGACAAAGTTGTTATAATCTTAAGGGGACAGAGATATTTGTAAAACCAAAATCCAGAACTAGTTTGAAGGGACGGTCTACCTCAATCCAGGGAATTGGATTATGGAATGGTTTGGAGAATGAAGTTAAAAATGATCAAAACTGAATTTTTAAAATATATATATGTGAAGTAGTGCAATGTGCATTGTTAGAAAATTAGAAAGAGTTATTCATTTTGTTCTGTTACTGGAAGATTATTATTGTTTGAACTGATTGTTTGAAAAAAGGGGCAGATATAATAAAATGTGTTCTTCTTTCTGCTACCTTTCATTTTTTTATATTTTGTACGTTATCGTTTATGGGATTGTTTTGTGTTGTATATTTTTTTAAATGAACAAATTTTATGAATAAAATAAAAAAATCAATTTATTTATTCCAGCTCCATGGCTACACAGCCATGTGCTGGGTGGGGCTTTGTCTCACTCTTTCCTGCTCTCCAGGCTGCAAAGACAAATCAAACTAGCACTTCCATTCAGCATGTGAGGAGAAAGGCTCCTCTTGCAGCATCCGCGCGCGCGCACACGCACTCCATCACACACATAGATGAAACACTTTGGGAAATCTTCTAGTGCTAATGGATCCAAACAACAAGTTCACAGTTCATTCTTCTCTTGCATTTGCAGCGAACTTAACAGTGACGAGTGATCCATTTTTACACTTTTAGATGTAAACAGCTTTTCTTTAAGTGGTTTAGACTCATGCACAAAGAATCACCATTTAACTTTTTCTTGTAAATATCATTTAAATGTATATTTATGCAGTTTGCACTCATTTTTCCCCTTTAATTCTGCATGCATGAGCTCAACAGCTGCTGCAAATATTCTGCTCGTATTCCTGAAAATAAAAGTTCTTGCCAGTCTGCCTCTGGAGCTCTTAATGGATGTCAAACGCGTAATTTACGCACGAGGCTGACCTGAGTCGGTGTAGCGCGGTCTGGCCAGGTCCCTGAAGTAGTAGATGAAATCCAGGCAGTGGTCGTCCTGCACCTCCCCCTTGGAGCACAGGTCGGAGAGCAGCTCCAGCGCCTTTCGACAAATCTCATCCTCTCTTTCTGCAGGCATTGCCCTCCAGCATCCTCCTGACTGCTCCGGCTGATCCTCCTCCTCCTCTCTTTGTTACACACGCACTCACGCGCTCACTCGCTCATCCAAAGCGCATCGAGCAGCGTAAAGACGCACGGCGGCTACACCCCTGGATGGTTCCTGCTGCGCGCTCGACGCATCCGCGAAATCCTCAAAAACTCTGAAGTTTGGATGAGTTTAAATGAAAGCACGAGGTTCAAGAAGTTTCTGAAAGAGACAAAAGATCTTCTGTTCTGGGGGGAGTCCTCGCTCGCATGGTTTGGTTTTGTTGTTGGGGAGCAAAAGCCGTCTCCTCCCTCTCCTCTTTCCTTGCTGTCCGGTGCTCTGTGGTGCTGAATCACTCACTCCATGGCTCCACAGCAGCTCCCGTCAAGCTCCTTGAATGAATGCGTGGCTTTCTCTGAGTTGTAGAGAGACAGACAGGAAGTTCTGCCTCCACCAACACCCCCTCTCCACCTCCACCATCTAAGGATCAGCTCGGTCCTCTGAGGAGGAGATTAATGCATCCTCTCCTCCTGAACAAGATGAAACCTGTTCTCTCTCATCATCACAAATAAAGTCAAACATCTGCTCCCCTTCTCACGTAAACACAAATCTATCATTCCTTGAAGGAATGCATATCACCCGCCACCTCTGATGACAGATTTTAGACTAAGAACCAGGGGCGATTCTAGAATCTGCCCTTAAGGGGTGCCCAGCCCCCAGTGCTGATAATGTTTCTTGGCTTGGTGAACATTGGCGTTAGAA
>JBBPBX010023513.1:0-11641 GCA_038048925.1 Garcialebias charrua | reverse complement strand
AGGACCAACTGCTCCTTGTGGGAACCAAAGCTCGGGCCGCATAACTGCATGTGTTGTTGGTGGGTTAGGTATGTACTAGCCTGGCCCTCGCCTTCCTGCACAGCTCCGCTCAATTCTCATTTCCCTTCACTGCACGTCTGGGACTTCTCTCATTAACAACCATTTCTCCGGTAGATTTTTGTTCGGACCAATCAGAGAACAGAAGGGACGGAGTTTTGGACCCTAACCCACGCCCCCACCTGTCCCAGCGCGCAGAGCCCTATAAAGGCTGAGTTAGACTTTCGCTTTGGTCCGCAGGCTGGAGCGCGCACGCCGCGCGTGCACTCAGCCGTGCAGCAAAATGAGTTCACAGTTTCGCCTCTGTGTTTATGGTTGACGCACGGCGGCGCATGGCAAAGTGCTGTTCTTTTACGGACCAGCAGGAGGCAGTACCCTCTAAAACCTGTGCATATGTTGCAAGAAAGGTGTAGAAGAAGAAATCTACCGTAGAAGAAGAACTGTTTGACGTCACACAACAAAAACAAATAGCTTTCTGCTCGCGTGCTGAACTGTTGTCTTTATTTGCGGTTTTAATGCATGGAGTCAGCGGAGGAGAAAGCGATCACGTGACTTTTGGCGAAAAAACAAAAGAAAAGTCCGACTCCAGATCAGGAATGAAGGAGAATTTAATACATTTTGTGTCACAAAACATTCCTCCATGCGTCGCGACTCCGTCTCCACGACCACAGCGGCGCAAACAGCTGCAGGCTCCGGCGTGAAGAGGGTGAAGGCTGTCGGTGAGGACCTGTCAATCAAATCGTAGCGCCCACCGCGCGCGCGCAGGGCTTGCGGAGTTTCAAAAATTCAGAGGTGCACGGCACGCGCTAATCCCCTGCGCGGGGCCAACGCGCAGGGGCGGGGACTGTGAAATTGCGTCACTTTTGGAGCGCGCACCCTCGCGCGCTGCGCGTCGCGTCAAGTATAAATCTAGCTTAAAAGGGCTCTGCCAGCGCGCAGTCAGCGAGCACCGGCATGTTCTCATTCAAAGCGATGCAAAGCGATGCAGAACTGTTTTATATGTGACACAAATTTATTAATTTCCCCTTCTTAATCCCTTATCTGGAGTTTTCTTTTGTTTTTTGGGCCAAAAGTCAAGTGATCGCTCGCGCCCTCCTCCTTCTCTCCCTCCGCTGAAATGAACAAGGAAATGGCTGTCACGAGAATTAAACTCGGGTTTTACGTTGCTGACCGAGTCCCATCAGATGTTCTGGTCTTCTGGTGAGCTGGACCAGCGATCCATGGTTTTATTGTATTTTATTAAAACGTTTTATTAACATATAAACACAGAATTTCCAGCGCGACAGCCGGCAGCAAGAGAAAAGCTGCAGCAGCAGGAGGCGGAGCAGTTGTCAGTCAAGTTCACCAGAGCACGGGGGGTGGCTCTGAGGGGAGGGAGCAGAATGCTTTCCCTGTTCAAAATATCCAATGGTTTTGTTCCTCAGCAGAGCCCACGCCTCCAGCAAGAATCGTTTTAAAATGGAGAGGTCCCAGACCCTAGTCTGAAGCGAAGTGAAGGACAGGGTGTGGTTTTAACCAGGCTAGGTATGTACTGGTAATGGTTAGATTAGGGTAAGTGTCAGAGTTAGGCTATAGAAATGAATGAAAGAAGAATGGAAGTCAATGCAAAGTCCCTATAAAGATAGAAAAACAAAGGTGTGCACAAAACAATCCATAATGCAAAAAATATATGTGGGGCAAATAATCTAAATAAATGTTTCAAATGTGTTTTGGACATTTGAACTGAGGTGTGACGAGCTCGTTTTTTAAGTGCGTTTGAAAAGATATACATTTGATAGACACTGAAGTTTTGCAGTTTCCCAAGTTTAAAAAACGGAAAATATGAGTGTGCTCATACCTAGTCAATTATTTATACACACACACATGTTTATGAGAGTTTTGCTGCTGAAATTTTTAAGAAAATGTTTTATTCTAAATGCACGTTGTACAATAAGAAGGTGTTACTTGTTCTTTTGAAATATGTTGTAACAGTTGGAGAGCCTCTGCATCAGTGGACCTTTTCCTCCACAGTAACTGCCAACCATCAGTGAGACCTGTTCACCAGGTGTTTGGAGGCGAGGGTGAACTTTAGCCCAGACGGTTATCTATTTAATGGATCATTTCCAAAGCTTAAACTGAAATGCAGCTAAATATTTAATTCTTTACAAAACTGAGACAAAAAGTGTTTCAAGGCTAAGCTGAACGAAAACTCACTCTTTTGACTTTCAGATTTTCATTGTAGCAGCAGAGTTTTGTTTTTCCTAACAGAGCAATCTGCCGACTCTTGTTGCAGCAGCCAAACATTTCCCATATCAGAAATCATTCGGCGTATGATCCCTGGTGCAGTGACGGTACACTCACACACTGATGTCAGTGCCATCCCATCCTTCAATGTCTTGCATTACAGTAAAGTGCTGTGCACCACACTGATGCTCTTTGTGAGCTTTAAATTATTAATGTGTAAATTAACAAGAAATAACATAAAGCAGTAACTTGTTGCACGTCTTGGTACACGTCTTTTTGAGGATGTCATTTCTGTTTGAGACAACAAACTGAGTCTGTCTGAGCAAGTTTTCACCTTGTTGGAAACTGGAGTCTGCATTCAAGATTTATGGGTTCTAAGGGGGTTGCTTACTCATAATTTGTGCCTTTTCTGTTTCTAATTTCCTGACCCGGACCAAGACATAATTTTCTGCATAACAAGAATAATGACTATTGCACAAGTGCTGAGTCATCCCATTTTTTTTTCCATCTTGTGTGAGCAGGAACCTTCCACCAGCAATATAACCAATTCAAACCCAGCATCCCCCGCAACGTACCCTCATCACAGTTTGATAGAAAGAACCAAGAACACGAACACCAGGAGCTTAAAAAATAAAACTACTTTATTTAACAAAATTAATAGCAGGACAACGAGGCAGCAAACTTCTTACAAAAACAACAGATTCAGGGAAGCAATGCGGAGGCACAAGGAAACCAGACATGATGTATAATGCACACACAATGCTCCACTGAGGGAGAACTGGAAAACCACTGAATATATAAGCTGGGGCTGATGAGAAAGTGGAGACACCTGAGCTGAATGGAGACTGGGAACAGGTGAGAGTGGGTGTGGCAGGAATGAGGAGCAGGATCTAAACTGAAGAATAACTGAGCTGACGTCACAGAGGAGCAGAAGCCCTGAAATCACAAAACACTGAAAACAAACCAATAAATTAATATATAAATAAACTCAGTAATAACTAGAGAAATTGTGTATCCTGTGAAAATGCAGTCTGAATGCTTATTGCAGAAGAACTTGCTTAAAAACAGCTGAAATTAGCTAAAACCATGCAGAAATGTTGCTGAAATGGAACAACAAGCCTAAGTTGTTGTCCTATTTCAATGAAAATATTATTTTAATTCATAAACTCCTTGGACCAAATACTGCCCCCAACATCCATGTTGAACTCCCCCCTCCATCCGTCCCCTTCTCTGGCTTCTCCCTCCCCTCTGCTGATGACATTGCTGACATGTTGTGAACAGATCTAAAGATATGAAGGATGTAAAATGAGCTCAATTCATTTACTATGAGTAAAAAATAGCAGAAAATGCTAAATATTTAAAAAAGCTAAAGTTGCATCAATACCAAAATTCACAGCAGGCTTGTCTTGCACAAGATGTACGTTTTAATTTATGATTTGTTAAATAGCACAAAAATTGTGGAACGAGAAAGATGCTGAAAATGTACAGAAGAAAAATGGATGTCATGTGAACGCTTCATAAACATTCACACAAAAAAACAAAGTACTGGAACTGGAAATATACAGATCCTGTCACCCCCGTGACTGAAAAGTTTATCTCAATGAGACATTTCTGGTAAAAAAAAAAAAAAATTATCCTTGATTTTGCTTCAAAGAAGACAAACCTTGTAAAATTTTTAGCAGCCTTGATCAGTAGTTTTCATGGCTTTGTGAGGGCCTTTCAGTTTCAGCTGGCTTTGGTTGTTTTTATCAGCTGCGGCTTATTGTCGAGACTGGAGGATGTGTGTGTGCACAAGTGTGTGTGTTTTTTGACATTGGGGTTCCTCTCTTTGTCTGCTACCAAAATATATCAAGAACCTCTGAGCAGATTTTAAGAAAACATCCAGAATGTAATCTTTGGGTGTTCATCTAAAACTCAATAACTTTTGCTGTCAACCTAATTCAATATGACTGCCACAACCAGCTGACCTTAATTTATTTATTAACCTTAATTTAAGCAGGTAAATCCCATTGAAATTACAGATTTGTTTTGCAAGGGAGGCCTGGGCCTGAAGGCAGACTAACACATGTTTTTGAACCAAGGTCTATACATTTTTATTGTGCTAATTTTGGTCATACAGTTGTGTTAGTAGCTGAGACTAATTTCCAACACATATTATGAGCACTAAAGACCATTCTTTAAAATATTTCCAATAATTAGGCTCTGTACTTGGACCAAAGCTATTTATTTTATATGTGAATGACTTGATAAATGTGTCAGGACTCCTTAAATGTGTACTTTTTGCTGATGATACCACATTTTTCTGTTTAGGTGAAGATGTAGAACAAATGTTGGAATTGATAAAGACAGAATTTGTCAAAATACAAACTTGGTTTAAAATCAATAAATTATCATTAAATCTAGAAAAAACTAATTACATGATATTCAGTAATAAAAAGAAAACTGTTGATGTTCCACTCAAAATTGAGGGTGTTGAGATTTGTAGAGTGAGTGAGGTGAAGTTTTTGGGTGTTATCATTGATGACAAACTGACATGGAAACAACACATAAATTCTGTAAGAATAAAAATAGCTAAATCGATTGCAGTACTGTACAAAGTCAGAGACCTATTGAATGATAAAGCTCTGTATTTGTTGTATAACACAATCATTGTTCCACACTTAATCTATTGTATTGATGTTTGGGGGAAAGCGTGTAAAACAATCACAAAGCCTATTTTTGTATTACAGAAAAGAGCTGTAAGAATTATCACTAGAAAACATTACCGTCATCCATCAAGTACATTATTTTATCAACTGAAGTTATTGAAGTTCCATGATTTGGTAGATTATAATATTTTATCAGTTATGTATAGGGCTCAGAATAACGCTTTACCTTTAAATATCCAAATGCATTTTGTTAAAAGACAAAGTTGTTATAACCTTAAGGGAACAGAGATGTTTGTAAAACCACAATTCAGAACTAGTTTGAAGGGACGTTCTACCTCAATCCAGGGAATTAGATTATGGAATGGCTTGGAGAATGTAGTTAAAAATGCCAAGTCAATGTTTACATTTAAGAAAATGATCAAAATGAATTTGTTAAAAAAATATATATGAAATGACGTAATGTGTATTGTATTAGTTAGAAAATTAGAAAGAGTTAGTCATTTTGTACTGTTGGTGGAAGATTATTATTGTTTAATCTGATTGTTTGAAAAAAGGGGCAGATATAATAAGATTTATTCTTCTTTCTGCTACCTTTCATTTTTTTATATTTTGTACGTTATCATTTATGGGATTGTCTTGTATTGTGTTTCTTTTGTAAAAAATGAACAAATTTAATAAACATAAACTAGAGTTGACATTGTCTGTTGGTAAAATATTCACAAACCACAGGAAGGATTTCACAGGAATTGTTTATTTGAGGCACATACAACTGTTTAATTTTAGAATCCAACCCAGCTCGAGATGGCTGCCACAATGAATGACTTTTGAAAATTCAAAAAAGGCTTTAATTTACTCAGCTTTACAAGTGTTGTACTCAAATTTGGCAAAATAGTAGCTGAAGGTCATTCACAACACAAACTGCTAATGTTTTGTTGCTGATGTTGTTTAGCTAAACCCCAAATGTCTGACCTCTGAATCTCTCCGAATCGTCAAAAGACGAGCCAGTGGTGGGTCGACAAGGAACAGACAACTTAGCAAAGTTGTTTAAATTTGGGAAGTTTATACAAGGAAGCACAGTTTGTTCTGAAAAATCTATTTACTACTGTATTGTGAGATAGAATAAAACTGCATTAAAAAAACTACAATACAGATGTTATTATCATTAAGCATATTCATATTTTTCATCTTGCTGATTTTTTTCATTCAACCTTTATTTCGTCAGATTAATCTCATTGAGCCTCGAGGACTCATTTACAAGAGCGATCTGCTACAGACTAAAGAATGATGACAACAATAACAGTAGAAATTTCCTTAAACAATCAACAATAGACAAACATGAGAGAGAAATACAGATTTTTAAACATATTAAAACTAAATATTAACGTATCAAAACATTATAAGGTAGATGTAGAAAATCAAAAACAGGAACATATCTTCATTGGTTTTTGCCAGGATTCCAAGAGATTCTTAAAGCCATTTAGAGAGGTCAAGGAAGAGAGCTTCAGATCTTTTTGTAAGATATTCCATGAAGCAGAAGCAGAGTAGGAGAAGGCCCTTTGGCCAAGTTCAGTCCTCACTGACGGAACACTGCAGGTAATCATGTCCTGAGAGTGCACGCTGTAGCTGCACTCACGCAAAGACATGTAGGAGGAGATGTATGAAGGCAGCAGACCAAGAAGTGATTTAAAGATGAAAATGTACCAGTGGAAGAGTCTGCGTGAGGTTAATGATGTCCAGTTTACCAGTGAATACAGAGTGCAGTGGTGGGTATGATAATCACATTTGAATGAGAACTATGGTACATGTATATCAAAATCCTACAGAAACGAAGTTGTCCTTCTGCATCAGACTCTGAATCAAAGGACACAACCCCCTGAAGCATTATATTAATGAATAACTTGTATAAATATGCAATAAATTGGCATAATGTCAAACATGACTCGTGTTTCTTTAAATAATCTAATGGCATTCATTAAACTACGATGTAATTATTTCTTTTTAGTATTTCTGAGGAAAAGCTTCATCCCATCTGGGCATTTTCTTCCGTAACTGACACACCCTGTGAACTGAAAGCTTTTTTTAGGCTTAGAGTGAATTTATAATATAATCTCAGCTGGAATTGAATTAGATTTTCCTATTAGCCATTCTCTGTCTGAACATCTGCTTTGAATCACGCCTAATACAATAAAATTATATCTGAATCTTTCGGTGAATGTCTTCCTGTCCCATCATTTTTTCAACCACACTTCTCCTTCGGGACATTCTTCTCATGAATTCGCTCCTCTTTAGGTTTGAGATCCCACTGTACTCACTTTAATATTCACATATTTTCTGTCTCTATGAGGAAAATATTTCTGTTTATAGAAGCTCACAAAAATGAGCTGTTCCCTTCTTGGTAGCAAATACTTTTTGGATATGCTGGTGAAAGTCCAGTTGATCCTGTATTGAACGCCTTTTTTTGATTACTTTTTGGATCTTTGCAGTTTTCTCATATCCCATCAATAATACAGATTAAATGTTTATTTATGGTTCGCAGTCTGTATCTATTATTTCCATAAGAAACATAGCCTCCAGTTATATAATATGTTAAAAACCTTGGTGATGTTTTTGATCAGGACATGAATTTTAACCCCCACATTAATATAGTTCCCAGAACCGCTTGCCTCCATCCACATGTAATATCACTAAAATTAGAAACATCTTGACCAAAGATGATGCAGAAAAACTGATCCATGTATTTATCACATCTAGGCTAGACTATTGCAGTTGTTTATTATCTGGGTGTCCAAAAACTTCTTTAAAAAGTCTTAAGTTGATCCAAAATGCTGCTGCGAGAGTTGTAATGAGAGTTGGTAGGAGAGATCATATCTGTCTAGTTTTAGCTTCTCCCCATTGGCTCCCTGTCAAATTCAGAATAGAATTCAAAAAGCTCTCAACAACCTAGCTCCATCTTATATTTGAGATCTTGTTGTTCCATAATTTCCCAACAGAACACTTCACTCTCAGACTGCAGGCTTACTTACTGTTCCTAGAGTTTCCAAAAGTAGAATGGAATATCTTTCAATCAGGCTCCTCTCTTGTGGAACCGACTTCCAGTTCGCTTTCAGTCAAGTTCTCTCTGTGCAACATACTTGCTATGGGAATTGCGCCCCCATGTGATTACCTGAAGGAATACATTCACGCCTTTACAGCTAGGGCGTCAACGTCGCGCCAGAGGCCCCACCCTCTAGGTATTTAAGCGACTGACGCCCATCCATCTTTCTCTTTTTTGCCCATCACCTTGCTTAAACCTGAACTACCGCTCTTCGCGGGACTTCGCTGTTGCTTCATCGCTCAACCAGAGGTGAGCTTGCTCCCTAAACAGAGCACACAGAGAATTATTCCTGCGTACTGGTGGACTAGCGAAAGCTAGTCTGGCACATTTTCTCTTAACCCCGAAGTATTTTCTTCTCCTCTCTCCACAGACTGCTTCGCTCGATGGCACTTACTGCGTCACAACAGCTACCCCTGCTAATTCGTAGCGGGCTAGCCAGCGAAAGTGACGCGACGGAGGAGACATCTAAACAAATTAAAAGAAAAAGATTTCTGGAAGGACTCGCTTGCCTTATCTCGGACATGCCTCCGGAGAAAGGAAAGCGAAAGACAAGACTTCCAAAGAAAACCAGCAGGACAGCGAGCCCAACCTCGCGCGCCTGTCCTAGCGGATGCGGTTTCTTCCTCGCAGCAACGGACACCCATGAGGCCTGTCCAGTCTGCCTGGGAATGTTACACGCAAAAACAGCGCTGGATGCGCCCGACTTTTGCCCACACTGCAGCCAGATGCTGGATGCGGTACTGCGGCACAGGGTCGACCTCGTCGCCAAGGCCATGGGCACCCCAGCAGTGCCAGCGGATGCGGACACCACCAAGCCCCTCACTCCCACACAGGAGCTCGAGAACATGGCTATGACAGCACACGAGTCGAATGGGGTGACAACCCTGATGTGCTGGCTCCTATGGTGGATTTAACAGTCGAATTTGACACTCAAGGCATGATGAACGAGGACGAGATCTCGATTTCAGCCTCAGGCGAATTTTCCGTGGAGGACGCAGACGTAGAACTCGAGGAACAGGGAGAAGACCTCTCCCTGACCCTGGTACCTGTGCTCCCGGAAACTGACTTTTCCATCCCTGCTCTGTTCGACCTGTACCACAGAGCAGCGGACGCATTGCACATCCCATGGCCAGAGTCTCCGCCTCGTCAATAGGTCACGAGGCTGGCAGGAAACTATTTTTACTCAAAGCAGCAGGCCGCCACGAGGCAAAAAATGCCCATGTTCCCGGACTTGCTCACAGAACTAACTCGCACCTGGGCTCATCCCCGAGCTCCCATGCTCTTACCACTCTCACAGTTCCTCGTCGTGGACGGGATGGATAAGGTGGGAATAGCCAACGTGCTTCAAATTGAGGACACACTGGGGTCTCACCTGGCTCCCAAGTTAACCTGGACAAAACCAACTCTTCCCAGCAAAGCTTGTCGAGCCTCAGCTTCTCCGCTTGAGAAATGCTACAGAGCTCAGGGACTCGCGGCGCGCGCCATGAACGTGTTTGCGTTGATGCAGGCTTACCTAGCTGAAAAGCTGCAGCAGCTCCAGGTAACGACGGACAAGCAAGCTGCCGCTGACTTCCTGGATGAAGCCCGCAGGGCAACAGACTTGGTGCTCCGTATGATGGGGACAGCCGCTGTTGCTCAAGGCAGAGGCATGGAGGAAGTGGTCATCGCGATATGCCATCTGTGGATGACTTTAACGGATCGCCCCGAGGGACAAAAGGTGCCTTTTCTCCACCACTCGATAGAGCCGACGGGATTATTTGGAAAAGCTTTGGATCGAATTCAGACCAAGCTGGACCAAAGGCGCAGACAGGCTGAAGCTCTCCGGGTGGGCATTCCCAGGAGAAGCTTCGCCCCCCCAGGGAGTCTGCTGGAGGCAGACCTGCGCAGCCTCGACACCGCTCGGCAACGCGTGCCCCACCGCAGAAGCGGCCGGCGTACGAGGATGAGCATCGGCAGAGACCACTGCCGGTCCCACCTCGCACTGAACACGCGTGGAGCAAAAACAGGTTTGTCCCCCGCCAGGCGGTCAGACACAGGGCCTCCTCGGCGAACCGGGACAACAGACAAAAGCGTGCCTGATGAACCAGGTTCACGAATTGACTTTACACGGTCACCCACCCAAGCGGTGCGGGGAATGATCCGTTCATGTCCAGACTTTATTTGTAGCACGGTACAAAAAGCTGGTAACTCTGTTGCATGCACAAATCATGTTATTCCTGCTGTGAGTGACATAAAATCAAACATGTCGTTACACTTAAGCACGAATAAAGCTAAAAAAACAGCCCCTCTCTGTTTTATTGACTCTCAAAAAAAACAAACAACAACAAAACACAAGTAACTTCAGCAGAACAGGTCCCTTTGGCCTGCCAGCCGTCATAAAGGGAGGGGGCCCCCCCCCTCCCTCACGGCTCACGGGGTGTTAGCCTAATCAATGAGCCCCGGCAGGGTGCCTCTGCTCCGTCTGTAGAGGACAGGCACAGAGGCATCTGCAAGCAGGCCCCCCACCCCTCATGGAGACAGGTGAGGGGGGTCACGTGCTCCAGTCCCCGCTCCATTGTGAATGACAGGGCAGTCAATACACTAACGAAGCAAACACGTGACATGTCCGCGCCTCAGGGAGACGCGCCGACAGAATCTAACGACGGGGGGGCCACGTCAGATGCCCACAGGCAACCACAAGCTTCACTCGTTCACAAAAGCAATTGTGTTCAAACTGTTGTGTGTGTAAACAAATCAGAGCTGAATCAGATTCCTCTTCCTGTTATCCGAAGGGAACTGGGCTCTCTATCACCAGACAATTTAAAGTCTGCCAAACACAAAGAATCACCTCCAAGTTCTCACGTTGCAGCTGTCCCTTTATTATTAATTATTGACACGCAATGTCCAAGCAGTGATCCGGCAGCACGTGACTTTTCTCACTGGGCTTTTTCAGCTCTACTCTTTTTTTATTTTTATTTTTTTCCATTTATAGATGGCCTCCCTTCACACCTTATAGCCATCCTCTCACTCCAATATGTATTTATTTATTTTTTTATAGAAAGAAAGAAAGAAAAGAGAAAGTAAGACAACAAAACAACAATTATCCACAAAAAGAGCACAAGGCAAACACACCAAACCTCCGTCCACAATCCTGCAAAGCACATGACAGAACACAGCAACGAAACATACAAGCATAAAGACTAATAATATTCATGACCTTGCAGTAGATTTCTATAAATACACATACCCATACCTACAAATATATCCGGCAGCACGTGACCTTTCTCACTGTGCTTTTTCAGCTCTACTCTTAAACAATATTCCCCTAACGGGTGAAACACAGACCCTGGTCAGTTTGACTGGTTCCGACACTCTGTTAAGGCTGAGGACCAATAAACTGGACCCATCCAGAGAACAGATTGGTGTCAGGAGATCTGCTCGTTTACAAAATTTGCAGCTTCTCATACCCATGACCCCAAACAAGGAGAGAGAAAACAGACATTCTGTTCCACCTCTGTCTAATAAGGACGACAGGTTGCATCGTCCATGCCTTTGTCTCCTCCAGGCTCGACTACTGCAACTCCCTGTTTATTGGAATCCCTGGCAAAAACCTTCAGAAACTTCAATATATTCAAAAGAG